>OW971928.1:11800000-12112411 GCA_943193695.1 Acrobasis suavella
TGTTCAAGTAAACGGAAAGTCTTATAAGTAGATACTTTATCATTTTCCTATTAAGTAGTTGTTTTGATTTAAGAGGACAGTTCAATTAATGTAAAATGAGAATTGAGGATTTCGCATTATCAGCCTATGTTTATCCCATCTGACCGTTGCTGTAGATATAGGAATATGAATAACCCTTTTATACATAAACTTATTCCAGACGGGCTAAAAAAACTAAACGATAATTTTTAATACAAAATTAGACAAATTAAACATAAAAAATAATAGTGTCATAATAAAAATCCAGCTTAATAAAAATTAGTGCCACCCCTAAGAAAGCCGAACAATACGAATCGCCTCTGGCTAACAAAATGGTGAACAAAATTACATAATTGTTTTAGGATGAGTTTTATGTTAGAGAATTTTTCTTTAAAAACTTTTCTTGAAAAGTTATGGGTGGCGGTGGTGATCCATTATTACCTCACCCAGGACTGTACCTATTTGTTTGTTTGGAATCTCTTTAATGTACCAGAAATGTAGAATGACTTACAAATTATTGTAAATATGTGCAAGGGCAGACTTATCCCAGGAAGGGATCTCTTCCAGCCAACCAAGTATCTGCATACTAGTACTTATTCTGTGAAAGAGGTATGTAATAGTGATTTACGTAAATGTACCTACCTACCTAGAATTGATTTAGAAGTGGTTTCAAATAATTTAAAGTCGAATCATACAAGGCGGCGATGCGTTATTTTGTCAAAAATTTGAACAATCGCCCTAAAGAAGCATTTCACATTTGGTTGGCTATCTCGCTCGCACAATCAAACGTTTTTAAAGATTAAAAAATGAGTCTCTTTAGTAGAAAAGTGTTTCATTAACATTTAATTTAATTATATTGTGGATATTTTAGACATGTTTGTATATTGTGTAGACATTGACTACATCGAGATCGAGAATTAGATCATCAAAATTTTTAATTTTTACACACATATACCATATAAAAACATGTCTTAAATATCAAACATATCATTATATTGAATTTTAATGAAACGCTTTTCTACAAATGTGGCACATTTTTTTAATAATCTTTAAAAATGTTTGATTGTGCGAGCGAGACAGCCAACCAAATGTGAAATGCCTCTTAATCCGCTCTTCTGAATGACTCAAAAGTTATCCTTTCCACAATGAGGGATGACATTAGAAGAGTTTGATTGTTCCAGCAGAACTTTCTAAAACAAATAATGATAAATTTGCATGTTTTTGAAAACCTCCCTCTCAACGTGATTCACTTTATATGCGCACATGCGTATTTATTTTATCATTTCAGTGCCCGAAATAAATAATGTTCGTTTGATTCGAGTTTGTTTGTTTTGAAAGTTGCCAGACGATGTAATTTGTATTCAATTGTGCTATGATTCCATAAATGATTTGAATACTAAACTCAAAATCAAAATATTGATTCAAAAGACGCTTAAGGTAGCCAGTTTGGTATCCAATTTATTATTTCATACAAATAGATTGAACATTATTGTAAAAATTTGTTTTACTTAGTTGCTATCGGTAGAATATCTTTTCTAATATACAATGTGTATTTTGTTTACTTGATCAAACGAAATATGCGGATATAAGATGAAATATTATCGATAAAACTGAAAAAAAAAAACACATTTTTTTGTAAATGTCGTGTTTCGATTATTATTTTTTTCTTTTGATGTAAACGGCGTATTTTCTTCAAAGTGGTCTCATTTGAAAACTACAAAGTTTAAAACGCTAAAAAAGTCAAAAATTAATAACAATACCAAACAGGAACTTATTTAAAAAATAATTGATGAAAAAATTAAAGTGCCTGGATTTTTTGAATGACTAACGTAATGATATTTTTTTTCCATTTTTTTTTATAGATAATATTTATTCTAATATCGGCACACTTCGTTCGATCAAGTATAACAAATACACATTGTATAAATCAAGAATCCGCTATTTTCCAACAAGTCAAATCATACTTTTTTCTTAACGTTAGAACAAACATTGGGATTTGTATGAAATACAGGCAGATGACGTCATAGTTTCTTGGGGTCAAATAGCACTCTTATTATCGTTTATATTAAATCTAAAATCATTGTTATTGTTATTAATTTTTGACTTTTTTAGCGTTTTAAACTTTGTAGTTTTCAAATGAGACCACTTTGAAGAAAATACGCCGTTTACATCAAAAGAAAAAAATAATAATCGAAACACGACATTTACAAAAAAAAATGTGATTTTTTTTCAGTTTTTATCGAATAAAATCGATATTTTCAAAGACAAGTGACATTATTTTGCGACGTTCTATTTTCTTATCAGTACAAAATAATTTATTTATGACCCAGGAAAATACCCAATTATTAGTTACCTTTAGATATCTCAATATTATATATTAAATAGCTCAATAGTTACCTTCCTTCATCCTCTTGTTTTCCGGTTATTCATTTTCCGGGTGACGGTGGTATGAGATCGTATATATCGGTATAGTCTAGATTGTTTTTATCATATTCATGACCAGGATTTTTACATTGTAAAAAATAATCTAGGTCTATGAAACTCTATTTAGTAAGTTGCTGAAAGGAAATATACAGTACGGAGGTATATTATTTAACTAAAGACCTGTCTTTTTGTTATAAAATATATAAAGTTTATTGCACAAATGTTAGCATTATTCCTCACAATGGCACGCCCAGTCGATTGTAGAGGTATTGTCACTGCAACTTGGAGGTAATTCTTCTACCCTTTAGGGCCATTAAGGGGAAGGTTATTTCAGTTGCAATATAATGTTGCTCTCCACTTTACAGACGAATACACTATAAAGCAAAAATATACATATATTATATTTGTATAAAAATACTTGTATTTACATAATGTAAGTTAAATTATTAGGAAAAGGACATCTTCATAAATTATCTACAAACCAAACAACTTTTTTTTTTTTTTACGGATGAAAGATCCCTGTTACGGATACCCGTCAGCCTGCGGGGGAGGCTGTCGGATTATGTGGGACTCCACGCCAGATCGACGTGCCTACCCACTAAAAAACCTCCGGAGTTCCATCTCAACCGCTTTTGCCGGGGACACGGGAACGGAAATACATCCGCGAACCCCGGCGCGGCTGGGCGCCAAAGCGGCCCCTCCTCGGGGGCGTCACAGCGCCCCCCCACTCACCAAGTCGGCGCGTCCGGAACTCACGGACGCGCCATACCTCCTCGGCCCAATTGAGAGGCGGCAAACTCCCACGCAGTCCACCGCCTGTGGACCCATGGGAGCCAGATAAACCGGCTCCCAGCGGCGGAGAAGATGAAAGGCTCCTCTCACCGCAAACGCGGTGCGGCACCGCTCGGTCGCGGAGGATAGGGAGAGCGGCAACGTAACACCGACACTCCTCCTCCTCCGCGACCGATCTCCAACCACAGTCACGGCGGTGTGGCCCCGCCTGAAGCGCCGGGAGGGCAATGAAACATTCCCCTCCCGGCGGCCCCACCCCGGGTGGGGGGAGAACTTCCCACTCCCCCGCCGCCCCATTGGGCGCATCCCTACAGGCTCAAGGCCGAAGCCGAGCCCGCGGGAGCGCCACTCCCCGGGTGGGGGGAGATCTTCCCACTCCCCCGCCGCCCCAATGTGGGCGCTCACTGCTGGTTGACGACAGCAGGAGCACCCCCTCGCGGGTTCCTCTTAGCTTCCCCGTGGCTCGAGGCTACCACGGGTACTGAGCCCCCCCGGTATGACAAACCGGGAACCCATGGGGGGGTATAAACCAAACACCTGAATCAACTTTTTTTATATTTTCGATAAAATATTTTTAGTTTTCTAAAAACATAAACAAATTTAAAAATTAGCGTTATTCAAATTGTTTTAACTAAAAATAACTGTTTATTTCTTTACAAAACAATCATAATCTCTTACAATTTATAGACTAAAGAGAAGAGACCCCGGAAAGATTGGGTTGCTATTTGAAATCAACCTTTATAATTCACGGGGCTATCGCCTGTCGTGAATTAATAATGCCATCGGTATCCTAAACAAAGGAAGTGTTCCAAACTTTGAATGTCCTCATTTTATTGCGCGATTTTATCCTCAGCCGCTTTTAGCGACGGCCTATTGTGGGACTATTAATCAAATTTAGAACATATTTAACTAGGTTTCCTTCTTCTAATTAAATTTGTTTAATCTTGCAGACTTTCTTTCGTCTTAATTCAGTTCCCGCGTAATTAAGTACAAAGTTTAGTAAAAATTAAAAGATTTTTCGGCTAGCTAGGACTTAACATGCTATGTTTCTACCCATTGACATATAGGTAATTGCTATATCGCACGATCTTCCATATTTTTGTTAATAATCCCATCATTCCCATAATGCCATTAAATTATATTTTTATTTTTTATATTGTATTTTAGTATAAACTTACCTACCTACTTTACCATAATGATTACGATTACTGACAATAAACTTGTGGCGCTAGTCTCGGCCTTTTGGCTAGGATCAAATCGTAGACAACTTGTAACCTCCTTACATGTAATGTAACACATTCTTGACACTGTCACACTGAGTAATAAACACTGTCACGTAGAACTTTCTCCGTCACTTAAACTTTATTACTAGAGGCTCACATTTAACCAGACAGCAGCTAATATGTTGGTGTATACGACCGCTTTAATCCGAACTGTCGGGATGTCGAACTATTTGTATACTACTTTGTACAGGGTCGGGTCCGATCTTAAATGTTAGTTCACTCTTTCAGAAGGTAAATTGGTTCAGTTTTGGCTTGGTCGAGAGGAAAACTCAATAATTGAAACCCATTTTTTTTAGTCAATGTAGGATAAATTTATCTTGTATAGAAGGTAATTTTTTCAGAGTTCCATATCCAAATGGTAAAATCGGGACCCTTTTACTAAGACTCCACCTTTCCGTCCATCCGTACTCCGTCCGTCCGTCCACCCGTCTGTCTGTCACCAGGCTGTATTTTATGAACCGTGATAGCTAGGCTAGATTGTTTAAATTCAGATTATGTATTTCTGTTGACGCTAGAAAAGGCTCCGATAAAACAAATGATTTTTGATAACATTGATTAACAACGTGATTTTATAAAGATAATGGTACAGAACCCTTCGTGCGCGAGTCCAACTCGCACTTGGCCGGTTTTATTAAATAAGTAGCGCGCAGGAAGGCAACTGGCACTTTGGCTAACAACCCATCACTATCTTACTTTACACCTATTATCATGCTAAATCGAGATCAATTTATTTCTCTTTTTTTTTGTGTTTGTAATCTGTTAAGTGTGCTAATAAATACATAAATAATAAACGTAGCCCTAGGTTATGTCAACCTCGTGAGGGATAGTGACTTGATGTGTGTAATGTGCATTTAAGAAAGATTTGTACTTAAAGAATTTTTTGATTGTACTTCATCATTCCATTCTTTGTACGGAATGGGGCCCAATCTATGGTTCAAATATGCGCATTCGCCACTCATATAGATTGACCGCGTCTGAAATATTGTCTGGTTTAAAGCCCAACGTTTCCCTGTTGTACGTGATCAATTTCAATGACAAGCGCCTTTTCCTTTTAATTTTATTTCGCCTTTACGCAGAGATACGATTTTTATTATCTCTGACAAATGCTGAAGACAAGCCGTAGCACCCTTAACAAAACTGTCCGAGACAAAGCATCGTTGAGATAGCTCTTAACCTAATTTTATGACTACTTTCTTTTTTGCCGAAGCATGGGGCCCTGTAGGTATCCTTGGGGTCGTTGTGATCAAAACCAACATCCTCACTTATTATAAATTTAAGTGGCCCGGCACGTTTATCTGTTTGTCAGTCTGTACCCGATATGTTTAGAAACTTTTGGACCGATTTTAATACCGTTTTCACTAACATGTAGAGCATTGAAGCAATTGCATTGAGCAAGAGTTAAGGGTATGTGTGCAAAGACTATATGTCTTCTAATCTTTCATATTATAACTATAAATATTATAATTATATTTGCTGTAACCCGCGACTTCGTACGCGTAGAAATCGAAAATGGTTCTAACAGGATCTTTAATTGGGTTTTTACGTTTTCAATTGTGTTTTACGGTTTTAATTTATAACGGGTGCGGGAACGGGAACATATACAATATGCAACAAAAACGCTGTCCAATCCTTGTAGGAGCAACTCAGACCGACACGACTCAGATGGTCTGAGTTGCTCCTACAAGGATCGGAAAGGGTTTTTGTTACAAATTGTATGTATACCTATATATAATAATCATCTGATGTATGTGATATTTGGAATAAAGTATGCGTGGTTGAACGAAATGTATAAGTACATACTGAAACTATTATTTAATATTATTTAATATATACTGAAGCTTAAATTAAGTTTATGATACTAACCAACTTTCCTAAAGGAATATTTATCTATAATCTTGAAAATAAATATTGATCTCCCATACAAGACCAATCCATGCTTGTCTGAGCGAAAACAAAAAAAAACCATATAATTTGCCAATTTTTCTTTACACTCCGATCGTAAAAGCTGATCAAGGGAATGTGCATTCAGCTTGAGAACGTGAAGCTTTTCTCCGCACTTTAGTCAATAGTGACTGTTTTGCGCAAATGTGCAGCAAAGCTTCACGTTCTTACTTGCAGTTCATAAAAAAGGTTTATCTAGGGCTTGGTGAAGACAAAATTTTAAATGATATTTCCGTTTCCTTTTAAATAATTTATTTCAAATGGGCAGCACTGGTCCCCGAGAAATCAAGTATCTCCTTAATAGAAGATGTGGCTAGCCACCCATCACTATTGTCATTCCTTTTTTCCACCTTCTCGTTCATAATAACGCTAAAAGTGGCCTTTGGGAATTGCGGTTTTGGGTTTTCAGTTGTGCGATAAACCGTTGCCCGGCAGACCTATGACCGACATAACATTTGATCGGTACTACTATTGCTCAACATAAATTTTCTTCGACCGATGTTTGACTGACATAGCTTTTGATCAGCACTACTATTTTCTCAACATCAATTTTCTTCGACCGATGTTTGACTGACATAGCTTTTGATCAGCACTACTATTTTCTCAACATCAATTTTCTTCGACCAATGTTTGACTGACATAGATTTTGATCGGCACTACTAATGCTCGACATCAATTTTCTTCGACCAATGTTTGACTGACATAGATTTTGATCGGCACTACTAATGCTCGACATCAAATTTCTTCGACCAATGTTTGACTGACATAGCTTTTGATCAGCACTACTATTTTCTCAACATCCATTTTCTTCGACCTATGTTTGACTGACATAGCTTTTGATCGGCACTACTAATGCTCGACATCAATTTTCTTCGACCTATGTTTGACTGACATAGCTTTTGATCAGCACTTCAGCACTACTATTGCTGAACATAAATTTTCTTCGACCGATGTTTGACTGGGCCACAAGAACCAAAAGTCTTTGTCTGCTTCATTAAGGCTAAAGACGTGATAATATACGTATGCATGTATGCATGCAAGACCAAACAGCTGATCCAAATTTCTGTGAAAAGTAAACATTGTTAACCGACTTTCAAAATGGAGGAGTTTAAGAATTCTCCGGAATCTTTGATGTTTTTAGGGTTCCGTAGTAAACAAGGAACCCTTATAGTTTCGCCATGTCTGTCTGTCTGTCTGTCTGTTCGTCCGCGGTTTCACTCAGCGACTATTAGTACTAGAAAGCTGTGATTTGGCATAGTATGTATATTAATTATGCAAAAAAGGGGTAAAATAAAAAAAGAATTTTTTTTTATGGATACAAGTAAAGTGAAAAGTCATTTGCTTTTTCTTGACTATCTTATCATATGAGGTATCGTTGAATAGGTCTTTCAAAAATATTTTGCTTGAGCTCATAAACACCGTTTTTCGATTTAGGGCTCCATTTTTAAAATATTTGATTTTAAAATGAATTTTTTTCTTAGACTCAAGTCTCCCCCCCCCTCTATCTGCTAAACGGTTATATATAGAAACGTGAAAAACTCACAGCTATAAGTAGTTAATATAATGTGTGGGTTAGATTAAGTACTCATTTAGACTTCTGTTTTATTATTCTTTGTATCATCGCTTTGTACCACTTATATAACGTGTTATTCCGTCAAATATAGACAGCATTATTCGAGCATTCACTAGTTTCATTTACCTGACAACGTCGCACCTAACATGGCGACCCTGCCTATGGACTCTGCCCGCGCGCCGCGCTGCGAATTTGAGACGATACGCGTGTAATCGTTAATCAGGACAATGGAAAATTACCAGTTCTATCGTTGCTTCGGACAAAACGCTAAAAAAGTGTACTAGTGAATAAAGTTATCCACCAACAAAATGGGCAAGCAGCAATCCAAGGAAGAAACCCTGATCATCCAGAATGCTGCAGCTGGTAATAATTAAGCCACTACAGAGGAAATTCGTTTTCATATGAGCACCACGAATATTATCCTGTGTGTTATCCTGTTAATTGTTCTGGTCGGCGTGCTATTCTTAATATATCAGATGTAAAGAAAATGCCATAGAAAATCGATTGTTAAGGAGATAAATCGGACGACTATCAGAAGATAACTTTTTCGGCGGCAATCAGAGGACATAAACCCACCCCAAAAAATGTATTTAAAAGAAATCGTGTAAAATAAAAAAGTGCATAAATATAAGTGCAGTGTAAAAAAAAAGTTAGGTGAAAATAAAATTATGAAATAAATAAACAAAATAATAATAAAAATATAAGTAAAAAAAAAGTGTAATGTTTTATCAAATTATAATAAAATATACGTTATTATTATTTCTAACTCCGAGATCTAGGCCGTGACCTGGTGAGGAATGCAGCGACTTTCCATATATGTACGGACGGACGAGGCACTCTGATTGAACTTTGGACTTTAGTGTTTGTTAACTGCAATCGTGAATATGTTTCAGAGTTATTTATAACTTAATATTTTCTAATGTGTTAATTATTTATGTGAGAGGTAGGTACAGGAATATTTTACGCTACGTTATGGTGGTAAGTGTCCAATGGATAATATTATAGCATTGTATAATGAATTGAAGAAAATAAGAGTATATTTAATTAAATTAGGAGCCAGTCGAAGAACGGAAAAAGTGTTAGTGAACAAATTAAATGAGATTAACGCAATTTATGAGCAATATGAGACTTGCCTAATAGATTTTGAGGAAAAATATTATTGTACTGAAGATATCTTATTATTAGAAAATTATTGCAGTAAATTTTTAGAGTTACATGAAAGTATTTTATTATTGTGTACTAGTGACAAGCCAAAGTCGCTATTCAACATGAATTCTTTTGATTTAAAAACTAAAAAAAAGTTAAAGGGAAAACTATAAGAGCTAAATAATAATATAAAATATACTATAAAATATAACATATATTTAATATTATACTCGGAAAAGGAAAATTTCATACAAAATCAATAGAAAATTAGTTTTTAGTCGTTTTAGTGGCATGAACTCAAAATTGGCATTCGTAACTACGGAACCCTACACTGCGCGTGGCCCGATATGCACACGCACTTGACTAATAATTTTTATCTATGTTCACCAATTAATCGAAGGAACGATTTAAAAAAAATTTGCTTGACGCGTTGTCAATTGAACTAGAAATTTTATCAAAATCGATTGTGTAGTTTGGGGTGAAGTCGGTTTTTAGTTTTGAGAAATTGTTTTCAAATAGTTATGCTCAGTATTATAGACTGCGTCTTCCCTGAAAATAGCTGCAGTATATTTTGTTAGAATGAACGTGGCCATGGCAGATGCAGTAGGCATTGTTGAAATATAATACCTATGGTTTCGATTGTTCCCACACTTCGCATGCATTCAATTCAAGATGAATACGCTCAACAAAAAATTCCATTTTCAAATATTTTCTGAACAAAGAGATCGTAACAAAATACTTGCAGCTGTTCGTATGTTGATTTTTCTTTTTGCTTCACTAAAATCATTCCTTTACAGCCTGTATCAGTCCACTGATAGACTATATACATAGGCCTCTCCAAAAAAGAGGTTTTGCCCATTAACACCACGGTTTAGTGATTGCAGAAGATGTATAAAGTATTTACACCCTGACGCTCTTTGTTAATACAGAGAGCGGGTATCAGCGTACAAATTCTCATATATATAATAAAACAGTAAAAAAACGCGTGTCTGTACATTTATGAAAAAAAAGAGTGTTGGAGCTAAAAAATAAGTAACTAAACACAAAAAAGGCAAAAAAAAACATTAAATGTCTGTAAGTATGTTCCGTTAATCTTCGAAACTGCTGGAAGGATATTCACGGGGTTTAAAAAATAGATTAGGCTCAGCTCAGAGCAACATTTAGGCGTTGTTCCATAGAAATCTGATACCAGGAAAAAAGGTTGTCGTCTAGTACTAATACATCTCCTCTTACGATACTCGTGGGAGAAGAAAGGGGTACTTTGCCATCACTTACATCGCCCACAACTAGAGTAGGTTAGAATTAAAGATCAAATGGTATTAACATAGTTTATATAAGCTAATGAGTATCATATTTTAAATAATATATATCTAAATGTTCAATTTACCGAGTGAAGTTATTCACATGGAAGTTCCTGTTCAGTTTGAAAAAGTGATGTGTTTTTGACGCAAAAAGGAACAACTAGGTAATTCATACAAATCTATGATTCATTTGCATTTATCTTAATCCGTTACATATAGCAGTTCGCTCCCGTTTAGAGAACTATCGTATTATTAAATGGTATAAATAACTGCGAACAAATAAAAACTCTTTATTTACAATAGAATAGATACCTATATACTTACAGTACCTACAAGATCCTTCGAAGCCAAGGGTATTTTAATTTGTAATCGAAAACTGTTCATTGAATATTCATGGAAAAGTCTATTATGCCTCGAATGCCTTGTATACATGCTGGCAGCTGGTGTGCCAGTGCGTTATAAAGTGGTAGCGTTGCATAACTATCGATAGGTTGACTATCGATGGTTGACCTTGAAAAGCAGTCGCAATATCGATAATATTGAGTAACTGATACTATCGATTGTCAATAGTTTGCAATACATAGGGCGCACTATAAGTTTCCGGAACTGGCCACTTACATAAACAATATTTAAAAATTTATTGCAACATTTGAAAATAGAACTCGTTGGCTGTAGAATGCAGTTTGTTTCATCTGACTGTCTTTTGTTTTTACCTTGTGGCGCCATTTAAAAAATTATGTGTCTGCATCAACATGGATTTAACTCGGGAAAATTTTCGTAGTATGATTTTCTACGATTTTAAGTGTAATTTGACAGCTCAAAAGAGCATCGCTCGGCTTGAAACAGCTTTTGGCAATGAAGCACCATGCAAGACAACTGTTTATAGCTGCTTTGCAGAATTCAAGCGAGGTCATATCAATCTCAGTGACGAATCTCGCGATGGTCGGCCGTCCACCGCTGTGACCAACAAAAACATCGATGCTGTGCGCCGTATGATTGAAACAGACAGGCATGTGACCTACCATGAAATTCGCGCATCCTTAGAAATAGGCATGAGTCAAATACAATTAATTCTACACAAACATTTGGGTGTGAGAAAGCTGTACTCGCGGTGGATCCCACACAACTTGACCGAGGCTCAAAAAACGGACCGCGTCACTTGGTGCAGTGCCATGCTTACCAGATTCAACGAAGGTGCGTCAAATTTGGTGTGGGACATAGTTACAGGTGATGAAACATGGATTTATTGCTACGATCCCCAAACAAAGCAGCAATCGAGCGTATGGGCCTTTCAAGATGAGCCGAAACCAACCAAAGTGGCGCGCGTGAAAAGTGCATCTAATGCACTGATGATTGCTTCTTTTTTTAATAAAACTGGACACGTGGCTACTGTTGCTTTAGAGAATCGTCGTACAGTGAATAGTGACTGGTACACGACCATTTGTTTGCCGGAAGTTATTGACGAACTCCGTAAAAATAACCGTAAACGCCGTTTCATCCTGCACCACGACAATGCTAGTTCTCACACGGCCAGACAGACAAACGACTTTTTGAAGGCGAAAAATGTAGAACTCATGAGTCATCCTGCATACAGTCCCGACCTGGCACCTTGTGACTTTTTTCTGTTCCCAAAAATTAAGAACCAATTACGCGGTCAACGATTTTCATCACCAGAAGAGGCTGTCGAGGAGTATGAAAAACACGTTTCAGAGGTCACCACAGAGGAGTGGCACAAAAGTTTTCAAAACTGGTTTCATCGAATGAAAAAGTGCATAGACGCCAAGGGAGATTATTTTGAAAAACAATAAATTAATTTTGTACCTTTAATAGTAATTTTTCATATTCATTCCGGAAACTTATAGTACAATTGATGTAAGGTAAAACTATGTAAAGTATCGATACTATTGAATTTAGATACTACCGACACTATCGATAGTACTGTCGATAGTAAAGTATTAGTAGAATACTGTCGATATTTTCTAAATTCATTAGTATCGATACTATCGATAGTATCGATAGTATCAATAGTATAATATAATATCAATACTATCGATACTATCGATACTATCGATAGTATCCATGGTCCATGGTTTGCAATACAATTGATGTAAGGTAAAACTATCGATACTATAGATACTATAGATCGATAGTATCGATAGTATCTATAGTATTGATAGTATCAATAGTATCGACAGTTTGTTTATTCGATACTATCGATAGTCCTATCGATATTGTGACTGTTTTTCAAGACCACGATAGTATTGATAGGCTATCGATATTTTATACTATTGCTTGCAACACTATAAAGTGGTGCTTAACTCAGCTGATATTAAAAACTAAGGTGTATATCAGACGAGTATTACGGTTTTCATGGTCTTAATTTTATCCTTGTTAGTCTTACATTCTTTGTTTTTCTTGCTTAAAACTTAGAAGACGATTTACGGTATGCGAGTTAGCCTGGAAATAATTTTCTATAATCCATGCCACTATTTCTGATTCCTTGTGTTTGTAGACGTGATTTCTTCAAATGTTGATTTAAATAGCATTACAATGCTCGGCAATTATATCTACATAATTTAAACGAAACCTTCCTTACATTAAAGACTTTCAGTTTATTTAATATGAATTAGGTGGAATACCACACTACTTGTTTGTTTTTTGTGTATGTAAGTGGCCAACACTGGTGTGAGATTGTTAAGGCTGCCTAAAGGCATCTGACATAGCTTGACGACTACCATACAATGATGACAGCCGGGACCAACGGCTTATACGTGCCTTCCGAAGCACGGAGGAGCTCGAGAAATTTTTGTGCCACTTGTGCGGACCACGCCCGGTGTCGCTTAATTTGAGAAAGTGCAAGTAATGCGCACTCCCGCCGGGCTACCGAGCTAACTAATTAGTGGGTAGTAGTGATTCACTACTTTGAAGTATGCTTAATTCTTCACTACTAGTGAAGAATTAAGCATACTTCAAATACGTGAATTTGTGCTGAGGAATTTCGCCGGGGTGATTCAAGGTCACGATATCACAATTAGAAGTGTGAGATGAGGGGCGTTGAGTTCGAATTTCACTCGTGGCAAAAAGTTTATCTTTACATATTATTAATTTAGTGGTTGGAAGCAGGGCCGTAGCCAGGGGGCTTTGTTCACTCCCCTCCCCTCCACAAAATGTCAGAGCCAATCAAAGGGGGCATACATTAATTACGTGAGGTGATCAGTGGGGGGAGGGTGTCAAGAAAAGTCTCACATGGGGATGAGGGGGGGTCTCGAAAAAAATTTAGTAGTTTTCTTTTTTTTTAAATTATGTAAAAATGTGAGAGAATCAGATCAAATTGATGTAAATCGTGTTTCTCAACTAAAATATGTCGAAATCTGACACACTTTTATTACATATTAAAATTCTGTGCACAAGTTTTAATATTAATAGTTAGTTTCTATTTAAGTGTTTATTTTTAAATTTTATTACTGTTATTTTAAATTATAATCGAAATAATTTCAAATACTAGTCTTTAATAGTGTATTAAAAATAATGAAACAAATTATATCTTTGTGTTGGATTCATTTATATTTAGGTACACTCAAAATATAAATTTTGAAAGATCTCACGTGGGATTACTAGACGGAGGGAGGAGTCGAGGAAAATCTCACCAGGTGGGTGGTTGAAAAATCCTTAAAAACGCTTGGCGTAATTAATGATCGCCCCCAGACCAACGTAGGTATGTAGACTCTGGTTCAATCCCCCCCCCTTCCCCGGAACATATTTCTGGCTTCGGACATGGTTGGTAGGTACCTACTTGGTAATAAATTTTATCTCGTTTTCGTTGTCTGTTATTTATTTCTAATTGTTTCCAGCAAAATTTACAAGTCAATCTTTTTAACACAACTTTAATGTTCCACTAAATTAATATAATTTCGAAGAATCTAAAAGGCAATAAGTCATGTTATCGCCCGAAAACAATTAATTCAAGGAATAAATTTTGTACCAATTTTAATAAAAGCACTTTGCATAGAAAGCTATAGTCTTTTTTAGGGGTACCTAAGGGATATTTTTTACTTATACCTAATGTTTCTCTGTACCTTTAAATCAGTTAGTATTATGGAGACTTTACTGAAAATTGCGGACATTACTTGCTCAGGAAACTTGATGCAGTTAAAAGCAGTTTATTAATGGAAATTAAATGGGACAGAACCACCGAATGTGAATCCGATTCGCGAAACTTAGTAAGTTTTATAATTAACTTATTATAACGAAAATCAAGGCAAGTGATTTAATAAATTATTGTTTACAGTATCGAACTTCAAAGACGAAAAAGATGAGTGTTATAAGTTTGTGTGTATATGTGTGTATGTCTGTGACATTATAGCACCTAAATGAATGCGCCGATTGTGATACGTTTTTTTTTATGTTTGAAGGTTGACTTTATGAGGTTTGGAGATGGTTCTTATGTCTTATCTACGTTTGATCGAAATCGGTTCAGCTGTGGGTGTGAAGTAGCATAGACTTAGTTAAGTATTTAAGAAGGATAGATGAGAAAAATATAGGAGAGATAGAAATTAAATAAATTATAGAATTTAGTGTATTACCAATAATTAATCAATTAATATTTTAAAATCTTTAAAGAAATATTTTAAAATGTCATCGCCATCAATTAATATTTTAAAACATACACACGAGTATGTAAAATGATTTACCAATCAACCTGTATCTAGTCATATTATTCGAGTTACTAACCAAGAATACCAAAAGAAATAATATAATATTAAAATGAGTTAGCTCTGATTCATTTGTAAACCAAATTTGCATCGTTTTATAAATTTAATCAAATTTTCAGAGTAAGATACGGAACGCGTCCAAAATATTACAAAAGCACAAGATTTTGCCTTTACTTAGCTTCTCGAAATAAATCCATGATGGTTTTTCCGGCCTCTCGTTAGGATCCATTAATCCAATAAAATTATTTTACAGTAAATCGGCTTTTATGAAAAATAAAGGTATACTTTATTCTGACTTGCGCCTGGAATTATAGCAAGTAGCGCGTCACAGTTTGTGGATTTCGAAATAGTTTAGACAATGTACGTTGGCCCAGTATTTGGTCTCGTCTGGATATTCCATGTAGTTACTATATTCAATGCAGTTAAATTTTATATAGAGACAAATAATACTGATGTTATGGGATACTTACTCAATGATACTACATTTTATAGTAAAAACATATAAAGACAAACATCCAAGACCCAGGACAATTACTCGTAGAAAAAGGCAATTTTCCATCTTGCCCTGACTGGGGATCGAACCCGGGATCTCTGGGTGGCGGACTAACATGGTGACTACTACGCCACGGAGGTAGTCAATCTAAGAGCATAATGTTCTTATCGCAGTAAATAGTTTATTATTTTATTTCATTTTGATCCCTGGAATGCTTGGATGAAAAGACCCGTGATCTAAAAAGAATACTAAAAAATAAGTAACTAAAAATTTTACTTACCTAACACATATTTATAATATAGTTTTTTTAATATAGTGTTTGCAGAATAGGCACCAATAAAGCTGAAATAGCAGCATGCGTCGTGAATGTTGATAGCGGGCGGATCCACTAGAAAGCATTTCAGAGATCTTTATGACACACTGCACCTGCAGCGGGCAATGCAAACGTCTGATTAAATTCCGGGTCACATTTCATCACGTTGTCTGCGGAATAGGATCTTAAACTTTCAGCTTGAGACATTTTAATGATATTTTATAGGCCGTTAAAGTATTCCTCAATCTAGTTCTGTCTTTAGCAACACATTATATTTCAGGCCAAGAAAACTTGATTGTCTTCATTTCTGCTGCTACCGATCGTCACCGGATGTTCTTAGGTCGACCACGCTTCCTTTTTCCCTTAGTCCATTTTATTGCCGGCCGCGGTATGTGAGTGGGAACCCTCCAGATCGTGTGGCTAATTCACATCAATTTACGACGCACTCTTTGGTTATCGATCGATATCACACTACAGAACTACCACAAACTTTCATAAGAAATACGACTATAACGACATGGACCTGCTGCTTGATGTCTTTGACCACCTTCTTCGTTTTGTACCAATATAGATTTTGAGTTTAACTCTTCGATTAAGTTTCCTTGACCGCCATATGGGGTGGTTTGACAATAAAAGTGCCCTGCCAGTAGTTGCCATTCCAGTACGAATGGGTGCTATACTAAGCCCAAAACGCACAGATCATGAATATATTCTACTATTGCAATAATGTACTTATATTGATTTTAGGGTTCAATCCCCGGTCAGGGCATGTTGGAAATGTCTATATATGGTGAATATCTATATATGTATTTGTCATAAAATGCTGAGTTAGGACCTTTTTGCTCTCTAGGTCATATCTCACAGTACAATCGCATTGCACTACCACTAATAAATACTACTCTTGATATTTGTTAATTGTTATGTGCTTTACTCATAATCACCATGTATAATATGTGGCCTTTTAGCGAATAAGGATTTTATCTATCTATCTAAAATATAGTATTGTTGAGATAGTATCCCATAATAAAAGTCTCGAACTAACTTCAGGACTAGCTCAGTCAGTGTAAGTTGTCAAAAAAAAGAAAATAGAAAGAAAGAAGAATACTTACTTACTAATTTATATTAATATGCTATATACAGTTTGCTTAAGAACACAGTCAGCTTTAGGCCGATTAGAGATATTTTTATTAGATATGTTTCGACCTCATCCGGAGGTCTTCCTTAGGGCGAATGTGTTTAAAAACACGCGCACGGCATGCAAGTGAGTAACCCATAGATACTCGTAAGTAGATAACATATTAATAACGTCTATGTCTCACGTTAGTTTAACCAAAAAGACTTATAAGTATAATTTATACGAAAGCCACGCCACAAATAGTTTTGTAGGTACGAAAAGACTCAAAAGTTTGTTTCTCTTTAGGTAATATCTCGTTCGTTATCCACCTAAAAAGTTCCCGAGTACACAAATCGCCAAACAAAAAGTAATTACTTGCGTAAAATCTTAATAAGAAATCAATATATCTTACGAGTTATTCTCGGGTCATGTCTACATCAATTTATAATGGCTTGCGAAAGTAAATTAAATTTTTCGTGCGACTTTAGAATACAGAATGCGACGATAACGAACAAAATATATTTACTAAAGCGATCGTAATATTTTCCTTCTAACAAATAGGGCTGAGACTAGAATAATTGTGAATCTTGGGATTTGTGAAACTTTAGCGCAAAATATTTATTGCCCCTGAGATACATAGCCGGCCAAGTGCGAGTTGAACTCGCGTGGAGAGAGTTCCGTACAGTGCGAAAGATTTTCCGTAAGTAAACACCACTTTATTTTCAGTTGATAGAATTCTTATAGGCTTACAGAAAAGCCTCCTAGCAATGAACTATATTATGTTTCTTATTTTTTTAAGGCTCCGTAGCTTCGGAAATCAGCGGGAAATGGTCAATTTTCATCTTCTTTCATGAATAAAGTCAAAACTATTTATTTAACAATACTAACAAAAATATTTGAGATCCTCATAAGTAGCCCTTTCATTTGATATATGACACATTAAGCTTTGCAAAACTTTTTATAAATATATGATAATTAAAAAATATATTTACTTTGTACATCTGTTTGGGTCATAATAAACATTCAGGAATGCCTATTAAATTTCACCTGATTTGGTCCAGTAGATTTGGAGTAAATTGGCTGTGACAGACGGACGGACAGACAAATGCACGAGTGATCCTTTATGGGTTCCGTTTTTCATTTTTTGTTCGGAACCCTAAAAAGTGTTTGTTGAACTCAAACAACTCTTTATGAAAAATTTTAACGCATTAGTTTCTATTCATGCAAAGTAGATATATTAACAAGGACAGAATTAAAGAGCTGTTTGTTTGAAAAAATAACAAAGGTACTAACTAAAATTAATTTATATACCTACCTACAAAAGACAAATAAAAAAGAATAAGAGGAAAAATAATAACGTAAAAGTTTAACGAAACTCGTTTAATTTTTTTGATCAAACTGTAGTGAAACAGCTCGCGTCTTTGGAACAAGGGTGTCACTTATTGGATGCTAGCGAATTTTTTAATACCGTCTCCATTGAACCCGGGGAATTGAATTTGAGCTGGGATTTCTCGGTTAGAGAAAAGAACGCCCGTCAATATAGTGTCAGCTGAATGTTATTTATAAATCACTGGAGGAAGCACTTCAGTTTACTTTTTCTCTCTTTTATTAGACATGCGTCTTGGGGATAGATATATTTGTTGATTACGAGTAAGTGAATATATTCTGAAACTGTATTAAGACGGAGTGGTAGCTAAAGTAGCGCCCTTATTTGAAATAAATTGTTTAAAACTAAATATGGTGATCATTAAAAATTTGGATTTGTATCAATGTCTAGAAAGACCTTTAAACTATTTTATGAATAACATTTAAAATATTACTAATAGTCTGTCTAATTTTAAAACTGTTTACGCCAAAAGTGGCCATTTTTGGCGAAAAACAGTTTTAAAACTAGACGTACTACCAATATTACTTTCAAAGGTTATTCATAAAACAGTTTAAAGGTCTTTGTAGACATTAGTACAAATCAAATTTTAAAATATCACTATATTTAGTTTTTAACAATTTATTTCGAAAGAGGGTGCCACTTCTGCTACCATTTCGTCTTAAGGTCAGACTGGTCCATGAAACTAACACAGAAGTCCTAGGATATATCAAAGAGAAAAGAATGTTGATGAAGACAATCGATGTAAGAAGAGGAAAAATGTTTGGACACCTTATACGACACGATAATTTCATCAGAAACATCATGGAAGGAAAAATAGAGGCGAGGAGAGGAATGGAAAGGCCAAGAAGGATGTTCATGGATGAAGTAAAGGAAAAGGCAGAAATCGTGTAGTATAGGGAGGTCAAGCATTTAGCTGAAGATCGAGAGGCATGGAAAAGACTCCACCGACAAGAACAAAGATCTTAAATAAATTGATGATGTCTCCATGAAATTAAACAACTTCTACAGTGAAAAATACATGGCAAAATAAAATAAATACTTGAAGCAATTTATATTGATATTCCTGCTTAACATCGAAGTTCAAAACATCGATGTATTATTCAAGTTTTACAAGTAGGTAGGTAGACCAATTCTTTTTTAAGTCCCATGTATGAGAGGATGCGCGCGGAGTTGCTGTTAAAAGATAGCTTAATAGATGCAAAATATCTTATAAATCTTAATTAAAAAGAAATATTAGAAATAAATCTTATATTTTAGCTACAAATTTTCTTTTAACTGTTGGAAAATTATTAAAGATGACGAGGGTCTGTTTCAGACCGCAGCCCCGCGTAAACCTTTTGCAGTGAGGTGGCACAATTTAAGAATATGTATTTTTGTTTGGAATATTTCGGTATTTCGCTATTTAAATATTTATTGTTAAGTAAAATAATGTTGGCTGCTAAATATTCTTGAAATATAAGTATTAAAACAATTCCAAGAAACGTCTACCGAACAGGTATACCCAGATTTTTTTACACCGAACTGATAGGTTTATAAAAACAGGATTCAAACTAAAAGCGTTAAGTGCTAGCACGTCGCAATTTACCAAACTAACACTTGACAGCGGCTTGGATCGGGTATTTTACTTTCTAATCAATTGGGTTGTATTTTTCATTTTCCATTTGGGTTTAGTGCTTTCGGAATACGGAATGAATGAATTTTATAATTTTTAACTGACCCTCAATTTGAAGTCTTTTTACAAACATTCATTCGCAAGGTTTTATAAAGTTTGTGCAAAAGTAGAAATTATATTAGACCTCCCATGACCTGTTTTTTTTTTCATAAAACAGCTGACTGAAATGTAATGATGTAGTATATTTTTTTAGAATCCGCTCATAAAGCTCTTTAATTAAATACCCCACATGACAGGTAAAAAAATATTAATTCCACACGAAATATTGATGACATCATAAAATTTTTGTACAGTGGATACTATACAAAAAATCAAGATGACCCCTTCTTCAATCCATAATTGAGTCAAAAGGATGAACTCAGCCAAAGGAAATCTCTTGATCACCTATTGCCGTATTTTTGAACGTAGACTAGCGACTAAAAGGAATAAAAAATGTATTCGATTTTCGAGACACGGTAAATGAGTAGCTAATTACTGATAAAAAGAAGTAAAGTGACGACAAATAATAATAATAATAAATTTCTTTATTAAAGGTAAACACCCAATATAAATAAATAAGTAGTACAATGTATAGAGTTAGTACAGTCTAAGTTAAATTATATAAAATAATAATAATATAATAACTTAAGTAAAATTTAAATTAAATTATACAGTACATACACTGTATGTATCATTCCGTCATTTTTTGTTTAGTTCCCGATGTGCATTTATCCAGTACTGCATCATCGGGCTAGTCACATCTTGGCTAACTACTCGAAACAGGCTTTTACTAGACATACGCAATCTTGTCTAAAAGGAAGATATACGCGTTTTAATAATCGCATAAAAGTCAGGCACCCTCGTCTCGGCAAACACGCACTGCAATAGCGTGGAAGCTTCATAAGGATTCGGTATGCATCATTATACTGCATCCTTATGGTGCTGAAGGACACTCTCTTATGCCTATACCATAGTTGACAAATGTATAGGCATTGACAGTACGCTCTGAAGAGTGTGTCCTTCACTTCTTTACTGCATTTAGCAAATCGGCGCGCGAGCATGTTACACCGAACCGACAGATTAATTAGTTAATTGACAAACCAGTGAAGGCTCCGCCTGCACTTATATGATAAGATAAGCGAAATGTTAGCGTATTCAGCTATATAAGTATATTATGATAGCATATTATGATGTTCTTTGTAATTAGAACGAGTGATTTTTTACACGATCGGTCTATTATTCAACCAGCAAAATAAACAACAAATTGGGAAGATTCACAAGTTGACTTATAGATGTGATTTTTAAACACCACTTAGAAACGACATTTTCACACTCACTTTCTTTATCAGGTTAAAAACTTAGCGAAATGAAATGAAAAACTGTTGTCCTCCTAGGTCAAAAAAAAAAAGAAAATTTAATTCATTTACATCAAATTTACATACCTATCTAAGGAGGAATAATTTGTATGCTAGCTAATCTGTAAATGTCATAGAGCAACACAGAAGGTAAATGTAAGTGTTATCGAATTTAATGTTTTATGGAATATATTATGAACTAAATTTGGTCAAAAAAGGCTATAAAATCAATCAGTATTTTTTTAAGATATTTTTGAAGAGCTATCTAGCGAGAGAGTCCTTAGGTGCGGGTCAAGACTCTTCAACCTATAAGACCGTTCGCTGATACGACTATCGGGACAATTGTCGTCGAATCCACATCCACATCACCTCGTAGGCCAAGTCAAGGTACTTGCTAAGCTTGTCCTTCTTGGCCTTCACGACGTTCTCGTCATGCAAGACGATGATGTTGACGAGCACTTCTTGGCAGATCAATCGATCTCTTAGCACGATATCAGGCTATAGCGACTATAATCGTATCTGTGATGACAGATTAATACCAATAGAGCATGGAACAACCATTTTCGAGAACCGGCATCGGTACCTCAGATTCTACAACCCCTATCGAACAGCAAGCTGCTGGTGAATAATTCTGGCTACGAGGTTATGTCTGTGCAAGTACTCGCCGTTAGCCAGATGAGAAAAACCAGAGTTTATATGCCCGATAAACTCACCGAGACGTCGACGTCCACAGACGTCAACCGTACCGTCTCTCAGGATATATATATCTCCGATAATTGCTTGTCATCACGACTTCGTCTGCAATTGCACAGGCAAAACCTTCGGTTTCCCCAAAGAGGTCACCGAAACGCAGCTAGTTTACCAATGCGAGCTATTTCATATCGGGCCGTGTTAAGGCCCGATAGAACTGCCCGTGGAGCTTCTTGCTCTTCCATACGTTCATGCGATCCTCGGTAATTAGCACCGTTGGTTTACGCCAGTTCTCATTTGCTAAGGAGAGCGGCGTGAGGCCCTTGTCTACTGCCACAACATCGCGATGAAACCCTCACTCATTGTTAAGGAACCTAAGGCTGCACACCTCGCGGTTGTGAAGATTCTTAGCATTTTAAATCCGCCACGCTTCCGCGGGATGTACATTGTACAGTCTCATTACAGATGAACGTGGGTGCAGCATACGATATGTTGTGAACAGTAGGCGGACCCTCTTATCCAAATTATTATTATTACATGTGAAAAAACTATTTTTACAAATCGAACAAAGTAAAGCAAATAATGCTAGCCAAATCGAAAGCACACATTAAAAAACATGACGAAATGATTTTGCCAAGGTAGTATAATTAAGTCGAGAATACACAGACGATGTGTAACTCAATGTAAGGGTCGACCTAGCTTACATCGCGGCAGCGGGTCCGTTTGTCTGGCAAACGTTTATGAAGATATAGCTTTATATATTGGAAAAAAATCCTACTCGCAGGTCGCGTCACAATTCGTGTGCGTTACACGTAACATACGCGACTTTGACATTTTGTGAAATGCTGATAGACAAATCAAAAATTTTAAACAAGTAATTATTACAAGAATAAAAAACCTGACAGCCTTTTTTTTGTTGATAGGTATTTGTATTTTTTATTTTGATATACCTAACCAGTGCCACTCTAACAGTAAATACGAATATAACGACACCTCTCAAGCTAAAATCCATCGAGCCGTTCAGGCTGCACAACGTGCCAAATCATCATACACACACATACATACATACTCTCGAAAAACATAATCCTCCTTTTAGCGCAGTCAGGTAAAAATGAAAATAAAAACATTGAATTTATTTATTTAAAGGTTCAAAATTCGAATCTCGCGAGGTTGAATCAGTTTTTCTTATTATTTAATTTTTTTAAAGACTCATAATGCTCGCCATACTAGGACAAGTTCCGAGTGTGTCCGCGAGGACGAAGGTCGAGCTGCGTAGCGAGGGCGAAGCCCGAGCCTTTATCTTCTTCACTTTGTCTCGATATCCTTGGGTTTTAACTTGATTAACATGCTTATCATCTTTAGAACATAGAACGAGATAAACAAAAAAGTGCACCCCGGGCTTCGAAGCAGCAAAGCTAAGAAAGCTTTTTCAAAAAAAGCAAACCAGCAGGGTATTGTACTATTTGTTATTAGATTTATTTTTGCTTTTCTACTCTAAAAATGGTAAAATGTAGCCTTGTCCTAACAAACTTCAAATAAATATTCTCATACCATCAACGTACGCAAACATTTCACTTCTTTTTGTGTGGTTTTATGGTGGCTTTATGTGATTGCTTTTGCTACATTTTCGTATTATATTTTACCTTAAATTTATATGTTTTTATTTTTCAAAATTCGTTCAATTACTTGTTAATTTTGTTAAACGCTGGCAAAGTCAATATTGTGAATCACTACCTTCCATAGTCTTCGGGCCAACCTAAGGGTTATTGTTTTTAACTCACAAACAAGTAAACTCACCACCTAATTATAAATTCCATTCATATAAATTAAATTCGCCACCTGTCAGTAAAAAAATATTATTTGAATCTTCGTATTGTTGTTTCAATAAAATTTATATCGGGTGCGATTTATTATTATTTTTAACGAAGGTACCTGTTTTGAATAGATCGATCAGAATTCGGTTACAACAAAACATTGAATGTTAAAAAAACATATAAATTCAGCTGTACTGTTTACAGTATGCATTTTTTTTTAGGTTCCAACTAAATACATGTTTTTTTCAATATAGTGGCTAATAGCACAAAGCCATGTATAGCGTGATGTGCTTAAATGTAGGTTGAGTGGGACATATTTTTATTTATACTTTTGAACATTGTATTGTCTCAGTTTTGATAATGTTTGTTTCTTTAACTATTTGTGTTTAATTTAAACCCAGGAAAGAACCTAAAGATTTCAACACTTATTTACCTTTTTATCATGCACGTCACGCACTCCCAGGCCCAGGACAACCGGCGTGACTGCCAAGGAAAGTATACGTAGTGGTCGAAATTAGATTTATTTGAATTGAGAAATGCTTGACCGAGGTTACTTCTTTTTTCCATTTTAGTGCAAATATTTTATTTTGACATATGTAAGTAGTGAACATTGAGGAGAGCAGAAAGTAAATAAGTAGCTATATCGGTTTACTTTTCTTAATATTCAAGCACACAACAAATTATTTGAAATTCAAATGTTGTATAATAAACTGACCTTCTAACAATACTGTATTGATACATATGACAAAGGATGTGACAAAGAGTCGAGTCTTCGAATCTTACGAGAATAAGTATAAAAACGTGTCTCTAGGATCGTTCTAAGAGATTATCCATATTGGATCATAAATAATAAGTATTGTATTATGCCTGAATGTCAGTGCCACTGTTTGTATACTGTGATTTATGGTCTCGTCAGTCATATTTACACAGAGTGGAAGCTAAATAAATATATGAATATATGCGGTAAACTTGCGCAACAAAAGAAACATTAGGCTTCATTCATATAGGGTTAACCACACTAGCTAAATAGTTTGGTTTCGTAGCTGCGTACTAACCAGCACAGTTCGTTCAAAACAAACTAAATTTAGACGTTAATTAAATTTGATCTATGATCTTTTGAAAAAAAAACATTAACATTATTTTAACAATTTATTTTAATAGCATTGCAATGCTTGGATTATTAATTTATTACTTTTAACCAAATTAAAACATGTGATGCAAAATTTCGCCACGAGTGGGATACGAACCCACGACCCTCACGTTAACGCCGTGATTGCACTGCTAATTGTGCTACCGTGATTTCGATTTACCCTGACGAATTTTCTTATCACATACGCACTTGAAGCATGCGTTATTGTTTATTACTACCCACTATTTAGAAGTGTAATTGAACTTAATTGAATTTAGATGAATTGAAAGTGGATTAAATTTTTCATCACATGTTTTAATTTAGATTAATTTTAACACTGAAGACTAAAAACAGCTCTAAAGGTATAACTAGAAAATCAGATTGTAGCTAGTTTTATAAAATGTGGTGACAACGTCGACTGTGTTTCATACTTTGCTACATGGCCGGCCATGCAGACGTAAGTGGAGACGCTATCTAGACAAGTGTTGCTTTAGATGAGCGCTCTTTCTGTTAGGTATATCTAAAAAATTATGTTAAAATCATAGTGTTCAAGACTTCTTCAGTTAGCTTACACACTACCATGTCTCAAACGGGGTTAACACACAGAGCCAAGTCAAGACAAAAAAAAAAACAAACCAAAGAAGAGTAGTTGGATCGATAGCTTATTAAGAGTATCTCTTTACAAAAACCTTGAGACTCCATTGTCTAGTCATTCAGACGATCTGAACTAAGTGAAACGGCTGGTACATTCCCATATTTTTCATCATGGAAGGGATACATCAGAAAAATGTTGCTGCGTGACAAAAATAACAACAACATAAAAATATAACTCTAAATCCAGAAGAAATACTTCCCAACAGTGAGGTGGAAATTATACAAAGTAAGCCATTTACAACCTATAATTTTTCAAAACTTAAATCCGACTTTACTAACCTAACCGTTTTTGATAAAATTTCTATGAGCCACATGGAAAGTACACTTTAAAAAAAAATATTTCTGTCCACGCGTCTTCGAATAATCGGTGAACATAAATAAAAAAAGATCGCGACGAATTGATAACCTCCTCCATTTTGGAAGTCGGTCAGAAAGAAATGTACTTTATTTTTAATATAATTTTCAATTATTATAATTTCTTATATTTAATTAAGTTAAGTTCTTAGGTTTAATTAAGTTGAAACAGCACCTCTGTATAATTTGCTGTATTTTTTTAATATTTTATTTTATAACTACTTTTATTGTAATTTCATAAATGATGTCCGCGGAAGACCAGCGTCGTAGCTCAAGCTACGTCATATGCTGAGTGGAGACCATTTTGATGGAATACGTGTATGATGTAACTATCTCGTAGTTTCTATTGTGTTGTTTCTGCCAAATAAACATATTTTCTTACTTTCTTTCTAGATGTGTTTACGAAAACCATAACATGTGCAAGGATATACAGATAATAATTTATTGTAATGTAAACGGAATGTCAGTCAGTGTGCACCCAGCGTTATACGTTGTTATCGGCGAACCATGAAAGCTGCCGATTCCGGCGTGCGGGCGACGGATGACGACACGGTCTCTATAGGTACCTACAGCCTAACACTCGGTGCCCTTACATACACTTCTTCTTCTAGATATCCATTAAGATATTGTCAGAAGTGACAGCAGCTTGAAATTGTGACAAACGCAATATATTGATAAAATAGTTGCTAAATTTGGACAAAAACATTGCAAAGAAATTCATACTACGCCAATGGAGGTTGTAATAAAGCTACAACCCACACAGCAGAATATTGATAGAAATTTTTTATTTATTTATTTATTTAAACTTTATTGCACAATTTAAAAAAATGTACAAGAGGCGGACCTAATGCCATATGGCATTCTCTCCCGGTCAACCATTAGACCAAGCGGAAAATATGTATGGCTGGCGTGATGAAATTCATAATTTAGTAAACAAAGTATAAATATCTACATAAGTACATATAGAAAAATAAACTATTAGACATATAATATATATCAACATACATAAAATACAATATATATACATATTAATAAATATATATGTAATATACTTACAAATGAATACATATATCAGGATGATTGAGGCTAGGACTGCTGTAGAAACAATTTATGTACCGCTCGTTTGAAAGCCAAACGACTAGGAGCTCTTCTTATAGATTCCGGAAGGGCATTCCATAGCAGGATAGCCTGGACTTGGAAAGACTTGCCCATGAAGGAAGTGCGATGAGGAGGGATATTAAGGATGGAAATGCTTGAGGAGCGAAGTGCGCGAGAGTGAGTGGAACTGAGAAGGTTAAATTTAGTTTTAAGATAGTTAGGGGAGTGCGGGTTATTCAAGATAGAAAAAAGCATAGAGAGTATTTTAGTGTTACGACGTAAGGGGATAGGGAGCCATGCTAACTGAGAGCGAAATGAAGAGACGTGATCAAATTTACGAATATTGAAAATAAATCTGATGCAGTTATTGGCCAAACGATCCAATTTGTTTAGGAGAACTTGTGTCAGGTCACAATAACAAACATCCGCGTAATCAATAATGGGAAGAATTAAAGTTTGAGCTAACGTTATTTTAGTTTTAAGTGGAAGAAAGTTCTTTAGACGATAGAGAGAGCGCAGCGAGGCAGTTACTTTTCGACTAACCTCGGCTACTTGGGTGGTCCAGCTCAGGGTAGAGTCGATATGTAGACCGAGATCCTTCACACTCTTACTATAGGGAATGGTAGTATTATTGAATTGTAAAGAAGAAATAGTTTCAAAATTTAATTTAGAGATTTGACGAGAGCTGCCGATTACTATTGCCTGACATTTATTTGGGTTTACAGCAACACCGTATTTAGTAGACCAATCTGCGATACGTCGTAAGTCATTGTTGAGGAGAGCAATCGATGAGTCGATGTCACTGCAATCGCAGGACTGGTAGAGCTGCAGATCGTCTGCGTATAAGTGATGAGAAGAAGAAAGAAGGAAGGTAAGAGAATTGATAAAGATTGAAAATAATACAGGAGATAAAATTCCTCCTTGCGGAACACCGGTATTAAGATTTTGCCAGTTAGAGAGTGATTGATCACCACGAACGGCCTGTTGTCGGTCACGAAGGTATGATGAGAACCAATTCAAGACTGTTGATGAGAAATTGAAGCGAGCCAGAAGAGCAAGTAGGATGTCGTGATCAACCGTGTTGAAAGCGTTTGAAAATTCAATAAGGACTACCACAGTTACTTTGCCATCTTCCATGGCCAATCTGATATCTTCTGTGACCTTCAGTAAAGCAGTACTTGTGCTGTGTCCTGGACGGAAGCCAGATTGTACTTCACTAATGAGATTGTTACGCAAAATAAAAGAGGACAGTTGGGAGTTCACGACAGCCTCTAATATTTTAGAGAAATACGGAAGAATAGAAATAGGTCGAAAATGATTCAAGCTACTGGGGCTATCTGTTTTAGGAAGTGGAATGACAAAAGCTTTACGCCATAATGATGGGAAATCCCCAGAGTTAAGAGAAAAGTTGATTATATGTGTGAGAACGGGGAGGATAAAATCCAAAAGAAGAGATATCATACGATGACTTATATCATCAAAACCAACAGCTTTGGACTTAATAGATAATAAGATTTTTTTAACATCATCAACAGTCACGCTGGGGAAAGAAAAAGCGTTAGGAAGAAAATAAGGGAGGGAATTAATGTGAGAGATTGTTTGAGCTCGTATATTAGGGTCTAGGCTTGTGGCCGAGGTAAAGTGACTATTAAGGTCATCTAAAGAAAAAGAAGACGAGAAGGTTTTGTTTTGGCCTTTCCCTAGACCAAGGCTCTTCAGAAACTTCCAAACATCTGCCGAAGAGGAATTGGCTATATTATCATGAAAGTATCGCCTTTTAGCAGATCTTACCATTCGGTTGCAGCAATTTCTGGCCTGTTTATAAAGGGCCCAATTGGAGTCACTACGATCACGCTTAAATTTCGCGAAAGTTCGATTGCGTTTTCTCATTGCCATGCGCACTCCACGGGTAATCCAAGGGCACGGAGGACGTTTGAGTCTAACACGTCGAAGTTCGTCTTCCGTATAGCGAATTAATTGGATATCTTATTTATTTTTCCGTAGGTACTAGACCCAATATAGCTAATGCAGTAGCCAAGATGGGACAGTATGTGGATAATGCCGATAGAAGCTGTTGGAAAGCAGCTATACGGGTTGTAAGATACCTAAAAAGAACCAGAGAATACGGTCTTATTTATAAAAATACGGGTAAGTCCATAATCGGGTATTCTGATAGCGATTTTGGAAACTGTCATATGGATCGAAAGAGTTTTTCGGGAAATTTCTTTATATTGGCAGGAGCAGCGATTTCTTGGAAATCACAAAAGCAAAAGTGCGTCGCTACCTCAACGTGCGAAGCTGAGTACGTAAGCTTGGCTTTAAGCATGAAAGAAGCTTTGTACCTCCACAGCTTATTAGGTGAGGTAGGTTTACACAACTTTAGCAGAGTGACATTACATGCGGACAATCAAGGAGCAATTGCACTTGCGAAAGATCCAGTTTCTCATGCCCGCAGTAAGCACATTGATAGTAAGCATCATTTCTTGAGGGATACGTTAAGAAATAATAAAAATATAGCTTTGAAATTCATTTCTACTGATTTGATGCTGGCAGATATTTTAACTAAACCGATGCCAAAGCAGAAATATTATTTGTGCATTTGTGGTTTAGGTATAACTTAGTATTTATTTACATTTGAGGCTTATTTTTTTTTGGTTACGTTTGTGTTGTGTTTATCTTACTACTTTTCGAGCAAATGTTGGAACTTTTAGGGTACAATTTAAGGGGGTGTGTTGGAAAGAAACTATTTAACGAAGGTAAATTTGTATCTGGCATGTTATAATGTTTGAAAAGTATTCGATATAAAACACTATTTTTGTTATGACAACTTTGTATGTGCCATATGAAAAATATACGTCTAATCCCGTTCAGGATATTTTAATTTCCTCGATTCCACAGCAACCTACGCTCCTCTACAAGACAGACAGACGGACGGACGGACGGACACCAATATACCAAATAAGGGTTCCGTTTTTTTCCTTTCAAGGTACGGAACCCTAAAAACACAAAGATACTTAACATATTGGAAAGGCGATTTTTTAGTTGAGACGGATTTATATAACTTTTTAGCCACTGGATTAACTCATAACATTTCAGGTGTTTTACATAGAAAAAGTGTTAAACACCTAAACTTGCATGCATATATGCACTGACAAAGGGATAATGCGTTTAATGTTTCGTACCAAACTGACTATCAAATAACCCTCATTGGATTTGTTTAGCTAACTCGACTAGCAACCATGTTGTTGATGCTAGAGAAAATATCTAACGGTATAATAATGAGGAAAAAATATTTTAATTCATTTATTAAGACATTTAATACTATATTTTGCCGTTTAACTTTATATCCAGGAACTAAATTCTGGGTACAAAATATAATTATTACTTCCTTTCTTTACTAATATTTTAATACGAAAGTTACTCTGTCTGTCTGCTACCTCTTCACGCTTTCTACAAAATTGCATCTAAATCGATTCAGTGGTTACTGAATCGATTTAGATGCAATTTTGTAGGGATATGATTTGAGACACTGGGAGGGACGTAAAAATAGCTTTTATCCGAAAAATTTAATCCTAAAAATAAGCCATTTAAGAAATCAAAACTTTGTACGGGGAATCTTATTTTGCTATACGAAAGTACACTTATCACAAAGTACTAAATTAACACGGATGAAGTCGCGGGTAAAAGCTGGTAATATAATAAAATGGTATTTTATGCAGCTGTTGTATAAGCATCGTAAATTGACGCCATCGAGCATTTTTTGACTACTTATACAACGTTTCATACAATACTTTTTCTACGACCACATTTACTAAAAAAAATACAAAAATAAACAAAGAAAAGTACGTAATACCATACCAATGATACCTAGTATCTACCATATGTTTGGTAGATACTAGGTATCTATGGAAGACTTAATTTTTTTTTATTGACGTCTTCCTAGTGACTAAAAGTGCCATTTTTGAAACATGGAGTCACTTAAACGAATGTTTGTCATACAAAACACCGTTTCTTCAGTGACTCCACGTTTGAAAAATGGCACCATATGTTAAAATAACGATTTCATTATGTTGGCAGAATGGAAGACCTAAAGAAAAAAAAGTCATAGGCTAGGAGTATCGTTTTGGCAAAATAACGACACATGTGCTATTATATTAGACAATAGACTTTTCTAAAATCATATAATCTATGTTCTTATATTAGTGTTCGGGACCATTTAAAAGACAGATAAGAGTACAGGAGTAGAAAAAGTAATAAAAACTGAAAAACTATAAACAAAGATACTAGTTTTAAATGAATTTATTACTGATCCGCAGTGTGTTTTCCGTAGCAAAGTCTACGAATTTTTCGTAGCAAAAGTTCGTAGCACTGGCTACGAAAGCACACAATATTTCATGTATGATTTGTAGCTTAAATTAAACGTATGCGAAAAGATATCGTATAGGTTATAAATCCAATTCGTACGTATGTATAATTTACATACTTTTTACGTATTATTATTTATATGTTTGGATTTCATGCGAATTTGCATTATTGATATTAGTACTCGTATGAAGTGTTTGCATATCTAAACCTCAGAGGAGAAGTATCGTTTATAAATAATAAATAATAATTTAGGAAAATGTTAATCATGTTTAACATAGTAAATCATTAAAAATTGCTTTGGTTATGTATGTCCACAATGGAATGTAACAAGCGAAAATTAACACAAAACTTTCCTCTAATATTATATCACTTTTCCGATGTTGATTTTAGTTCCATAGAATTATTTTCTACGTATATTTCTGCCGCACGGCATATCAGTAATGGTTTTTTAATTAGCAGATTTGAAAGTAGATGCACCTATGTGCAAAATATAAAGAATATAAATATAAGAACGGCAAAATCCCTAGGGATATTCCCGGTTCTTTTACTCCTTGATCTACTAAATATTTATATTTAACTTTCGTCGCGGTTTATATTCTAGTAACCTAGCTACGAGTATATACTTAGATTATCTTTCCTTATACGTATTTTTTATATGTTTTCTTTAGTATGTTATTTCTTCTATTTACTTGGGCTCTTGTTAATGTTATTATATATAATTATTTTAAAAAAATGGAATTCTTTTTCCAAAAGTAGTCATTTGTTTGTTGATAAATGTTACATTTTTATCGCATTTCAATCTTTTTCGTCATCATGGATACGTTAAAAATTCGAGTAATTATGGAATATGAGTACCGTCGTGGCAGCAACGCGACACAAGCGGCACGCAACATCAACGACGTTTACGGAGCTAACACTACAAACCAAGGCACCACCTGTTATTGGTTTGCTCGCTTCCGTTCTGGAAATTCCGATCTGAAAAATGAACCTCGCGGTCGTCCGAAGAATTTGGTCGACAATGACGAATAAAAGGCGATTGTGGAAGCTGATGATACACAATCTACAGCTGAATTAGCAGCACCTTTCGACGTTAGCGTCAAAACAATATTGGTCCATTTGCGTCAAATTGGCAAGGTAAGAAAGCTTGACAAAAGGGTGCCCCACGAACTAAATAATCGCCAACGCGAAGTAAGCGTCGAGACGTGCCTTGAACAGCTCAACAGACACACAAATGAAGGAATTTTGAACCGCAATGTTACCTGCGATGAAAAATGGATTCTGTTTGATAACCGCAAGTGCTCAGCAAGTAGGTTGGATCCTGGTTCAGCACCTAAACAATGCCCTAAACGAAAACTACCCCTAGAAAAGTGATGGTCACTGTTTGGTGGTCTAGCGCCGGTGTGATTCATCACAGCTTCTTACCAAACGGGGTGAGCATTACTGCAAATGTGTACTGTAAAGAACTGAACACAAAGATGGAGAAGCTGGCACATCTCCAACCAGCATTGGTCAATCGCTCCTCTCCGCTGCTCCTGCACGACAACGCGCGACCTCATACTGCACAGCAGACGGTCTCCAAGTTGCAAGAACTGGGGTTGGAAGCTCTCCGTCATCCGCCCTACTCACCAGACTTTGCTCCTACAGACTAGTACTTTTTCCAGAATTTTGGATAACTTCTTGGCGGGAAAAAAAATCAATACCTGAGAGGCAGTACAAAATGCCTTTGAAGAATTTGTTGCCTCCCGTCCAGCTGATTTCTTTAAGAAGGGCATCAATAAACTGTCACTGCGTTGGCAAAGATGCGTTGATTGAATGGGTGAATACTTCGATTAATACAAATAAAAAATACATGAAAAAAATCGTTTAAATTTTTTATCTATATATATCACTGGCCACTGCTTTTGCTCTTAATATTGCTTTGATCATTTTTTTTCAATTTTACTTCTACTTGCGGAGTCTTTTAAATGGCTTTCTATTTCTTATTGTTTGTATATACATAGGGCGCACTATAAGTTTCCGGAACTGGCCACTTACATAAACAATATTTAAAAATTTATTGCAACATTTGAAAATAGAACTCTTTGGCTGTAGAATGCAGTTTGTTTCATCTGACTGTCTTTTGTTTTTACCTTGTGGCGCCATTTAAAAAATTGTGTGTCTGCATCAACATGGATTTAACTCGGGAAAATTTTCGTAGTATGATTTTCTACGATTTTAAGTGTAATTTGACAGCTCAACAGAGCATCGCTCGGCTTGAAACAGCTTTTGGCAATGAAGCACCATGCAAGACAACTGTTTATAGCTGGTTTGCAGAATTCAAGCGTGGTCGTATCAATCTCAGTGACGAATCTCGCGATGGTCGGCCGTCCACCGCTGTGACCAACAAAAACATCGATGCTGTGCGCCGTATGATTGAAACAGACAGGCATGTGACCTACCATGAAATTCGCGCATCCTTAGAAATAGGCATGAGTCAAATACAATTAATCCTACACAAACATTTGGGTGTGAGAAAACTGTGCACGCGGTGGATCCCACACAACTTGACCGAGGCTCAAAAAACGGACCGCGTCACTTGGTGCAGTGCCATGCTTACCAGATTCAACGAAGGTGCGTCAAATTTGGTGTGGGACATAGTAACAGGTGACGAAACATGGATTTATTGCTACGATCCCAAAACAAAGCAGCAATCGAGCGTATGGGTCTTTCAAAATGAGCCGAAACCAACCAAAGTGGCGCGCGTGAAAAGTGCATCTAAGCGGATGATTGCTTCTTTTTTTAATAAAACTGGACACGTGGCTACTGTTGCTTTAGAGAATCGTCGTACAGTGAATAGTGACTGGTACACGACCATTTGTTTGCCGGAAGTTATTGACGAACTCCGTAAAAATAACCGTAAACGCCGTATCATCCTGCACCACGACAATGCTAGTTCTCACACGGCCAGACAGACAAACGACTTTTTGAAGGCGAAAAATGTAGAACTCATGAGTCATCCTGCATACAGTCCCGACCTGGCACCTTGTGACTTTATTCTGTTCCCAAAAATTAAGAACCAATTACGCGGTCAACGATTTTCATCACCAGAAGAGGCTGTCGAGGAGTATGAAAAACACGTTTCAGAGGTCACCACAGAGGAGTGGCACAAAAGTTTTCAAAACTGGTTTCATCGAATGAAAAAGTGCATAGACGCCAAGGGAGATTATTTTGAAAAACAATAAATTAATTTTGTACCTTTAATAGTATTTTTTCATATTCATTCCGGAAACTTATAGTGCGCCCCGCGTACTTAAACTGTTTATATAGCTATTGGTGTTTCTAAAATGTAATAAATAAATAAAATAGTAAAATTCCTGTTTTTGACTTCAAATTTTGTTGTAATATACATGTAACTCCTACAGCATGTCAAATGGCACTATTACAATGTAAACGATGCAACATTTTTCCATACCACCACTTCTCTGCATATTTTATACGGCCTATAGCATTTCATAACGTTAACAGTATCGTTAAACGTTAGTAAATATTGTTAGGATATTTACAATTACGTTTTGTACTTTAATGATGTTAACAAACACAGTTACATAAAATTATGGTGTAATATCGAATACCTAACTAAGTGATAAGCTATAAATAAATAGACGCTTGTTTCACCCTATTTCATCTTATTACGTGAACCAACATCCCCCCTGCAAACTCCTAGATCCAAGTTAGTTTATTTGCATAGAGACAAAGGAATATTTAATCAAAGTTTTGATACACAAAATCTAAGAGGTTGCTGGGTCTAAGGGGATATTGAAATGGGTTAGCTTGAGAGGGTGATAGCATCGTTGACCCAAAAATCTTTATAAAATAAATGTAAATAAAACACTTTAAGAACTCTAAATAATTATTATAAATACACTACAATTAGTGGCGTGTGTACGATATATTATAGGGCGTTTTATGAACCAAAGATTTTCTTTGGTGGGATTTTTCCTTGGAGCGCAAGGGTTGTTTAAAAAAAATTGCCATAAAGATTTTTGATTTCTTTTTGGTTATGCATATAAATTTGACATATTGCCGTTGGATATGCTACTATGTCAACTTTGGTATCATATCCGTATGACTTAAGGATGCTTAATTCATATTTGGATTGACATTTGCACGATTCAGAGGGTATAAACTATCTGAAATAGAAAAATAAAATAGGAAAAAAAAAATGGCTTAATTAAAGAAAAAATATTATATAAAATACACAAATTGTAATATTTGTAAAAGAAAAATATCTTTAAAGAGGAAAGAAAACCTTTGGTTGAGAAAAATCCGCATTCTTTTTGTCGTGTATAGATGCCACTACAATACGTGTTTTTGATCTTAAAAACAAAAAGACTACTTAATTCAAATTCTGTTTACTGTTTACTGATTGAGAAAGATACTTATTTTTTGACGTGGGATATAAACCTATGCACCTAAAGATTTGTGAGAGTCCTTAAGAATATTATATCAGATCATTTTTATGTCATTATTAAGAACCATGTTTCATCATATAATTGTTCAGTAGTTCAAATATTTTTTTTAATCAAATCAAATACTTTCATCAAGTTTATGTAATTAGTAGTATCATAAGTATGGACATGACTAAAAGTTCCGGGATTTCTCGAGACTCTAATTGGGCACAAAGTAAATAAAACAATCATAATAATGTGATTTCAGGACAAGTCTATTTTTTCCGGTTAAAATATGTCCTGAAATCACATAATTATGATTGTTTTACTTATAGATTCCATAGTATATCCATACTTTTGATTTTTGGTAATTAGCTACGTATACCTACAACTTTACTTCTATCCTTGAAAAGGAAATTAATGCTCTACCACATCCTGGATGAATACCAAAAAGCCCCGTAAACTAAAGATACGATGGCGGAATAAGATTTAACACAAATATGGTCTTTGCCCAGCAGTTGGAAATTAAATCAACATGTATAAATTCATAAAGCTAGGAGGTTCTGTGCTTTAAATGATTATAAGAACTCGCAAACTCTATTTAAAAATATAAGCTTCTTGGAACGACCCACATTCGAGTTGAAGAGGGTGCCACGGCACGTGTATTCTAAACTATTTTGAATTGCGTACAGGAATGATAAATCCTACCGGTAGATTCAAGGGTAGGTGAATGTAAACAGAGGTAGAGATAATTACCATTTTCATTACATCGTCTACTAACTATTTTAAAAACATTCATATTTTAAAAACATCACTTAATTGGCCAAGGTATTCATTTGTAAATTTAATTTATAATTAAATATTCTATGGAATATCTTTAGTTATAAATTCGCAATTTTTTAAAATATTACTTTTGAGCAAATATCTTGTTTTGTATTTTGGTTGCAGCCAACCAAAAAACAAATAATTTAATTGATTACTTTCGGCAAAATCTTAGAAAGTAAAATTATTTACTCGATAATCTTTTATTTATGATTATGATTAAATTTTGTCAATTACCTACTATATTAACAACCAGTCAACTATTATTTCCGTTTCGGGAAAACACGGAGCACTGACGTTTTTTGCCGTCTCTGCCGCTGGCATAAGTAGGTATTAGAACAATTACTTGCATTATTTGGTAATTTATTAAGATGAAAAGCTAAAATTATTTACACATTTACAATGAAAAAAGGAAGCACCTACTCATCAGGTTTTCTACGCACTTCCTGCGGCTGAAGTGATAACTTAAGATTTTTTTTATTTTATTTCAACATAGCTTTAATCTATCATTGCAATGTGAACCAATACGATAAGAGAAGTGATTAATTATTGTAACACATTACATACAAAGCAAACAGGTCTTTTCTTTCAGATGATGCAGTATTTTTCATTAATAATATTAGCAAAAAAATAATACGCGCATAAATTTGCCACGAATAATTATTATGATTTTATTCGTTATTTTAAATTGAAATTCCGTCGCAAAAAACCTATTGCGACGGAACGAGGGTTACATTTTCGAGTGTATGACTATATTTGAGGTTGATTTCGATCAAATTACACCTTCTCCTTTGGACTGGAGGTTCAAAATTAGTTTGAAACACTATACATTGAAATCAACAATATCTACAAATACACACTTGTAGAAATAAGTAGCACCTACTTAAATATTATTCCTATTTTACGTTGTTTTGTATTGTTTATATGTGTAAATTGACTATTAACATAACGAAATAAAAATCCAGCCAAGTGCGAGTTGAACTCGCGTGGAGAAGGTTCCGTACAATGCCAAAGTCAAAAGTTTTGTGGTATGTTTTACATTAGGTACTCTTACTGAATGTGAATTTTGAATTAACTACTACGTGGGTTTAAAATATCACATTTTAAATCTTCATAGTAAGACGCGAGTTAACATATAATAGCGCTATCTAGTGTCGTTTAAGATAACTATTTTTCCGTAAGTGACCATTTTTTATTGAGTTTACCACTTAATTTTCATCTAGGTGATGCCCGCGACTTCGTTCGCGTGGACTTTATGGCTCCGGCGTATTAATAGAAATAAAAACTGATGTAAATACATTAAAAAGCACTTGTAGTTAAAAGTATTTTTTTTTTACATTGTAAACATAGTTTAAAAATGTTCTTTATAAATAATGTTGGGAGTCTTTCTTTCGGGAGCCAATATGAAAAGACCTGAAGCGTTACTAACCCTGGAGAAAGCCATATAAAGTTGATCATGCGAAAAACCAGTCCTTAGATCGACACCAGTGGCTTTAAGCGTCTGTCACTGCGACTTATTTATCGTCATAGCAAAAAAAAGTGGACACAAGGAACTGTGTATGTTCAAAAGGAAAATTGTTGGGGATCAGTGGTGGGGATAGTGGTATACGCGGAATAAATGTAGTTTCACTGGCACAGTGAGAATCTCAGCTTTAATTATATTTCGCTGCAAAGCATTGATCATCAGCATTATCGGCACTCTGACATTAAGACTTATTTTGTGAGCCGAGAGTCCATTTGCTGCAAGTGAATTTAGAAACTCAACTGGATAATTGGTGGCGTCGTCTTGATCAATTACACTACTCAAGAAAGTATAAACCACTTCATCACCAATAATTTGCGTCATAAGTTTTTCATTAATCGTTGCGCATTGTTCATTTTTTGGTGTCAATATGGCGTGTTCACATAACCAAGAATTTTCCTAGTGTGTTATGCTCTGAAGGTCCGCAAAAACTGAACTCATAAGATTTTCTTCTAAGGAAATCACTTTGCCAAGTATTACGGGAAGACTCACCTGACCATTTTCTTCAAGGAAAAAGACCTTCCCCAACTTTTAATAATATTCTTGAAAACTTTAGGGCATGTGAACTACCGCCAAGCCGGGCTCTCATATTAATTGTCAATCTAAGCTTTTGTATTTGAGCCACAGATAAGACTTATTTAATGAGGAGTTAATCTCATCTGCCCTAGAGTGTCCTAAAATTGTGACATTGGCCATTGGCCTGTCATCTCGACCAATGTCTCACAACGTTCTATCTACAGCTGCTACTGCGTTTTTGTTGGCAATTGTGCATTTATCCCAAACGATTAGACAGCAAATGAGAGGTTTAGCCAGTTTAGGTAAGTCGATATCAAAAATTAAGCCTAATCTGTTACCGCCTTCACCAAGTGGAGTTACTCCCAGCTTATGTTATTATATTATGCTTAAAAAACTTTTAACCTGATATCTTAGATTTCCACATCAGATGATCATCGATTTTTGGTAAACAAATATTTATGCAAACAAATTTAACTTGGTTCTGAACTAGGTGTTCCAAATCTTTGATTTTTAGGGTTCCATACCCAAAGGTTACCCTATTATTAAGACTCCGCTGTCCACCAGTCTGTCTGTCACCAGGCTGTATCTCATAAACCAATGATCGCTAGATTGTTGAAATTTTTAAAGATGATGTATTCCTGTTGCCGTTAAACAAAAGCATACTAAATACAGAATAATATAAATATTTAAAAGAGGGGGGCTCCCATACTACAAACGTGATTTTTCATAGATTATGGTACGGAACCCTTCGTGCACGCGTCCGACTCGCACTTGGCCGGTTTTATTATACCTCACCAAAAATGCTCATCAGGCTTAACAACTTTTGATAAGGCGGCATTTTTATATTTCTTATAGTTTAGCTGCGCCATTATAGTTCTGCATCATTTATTCCATTCTCTAAAATCAATTATAGCCTATATGTTGCCCAGGCTTCACACCTATATAACAAAGAAAGTTTCATTCGAATCCGTCCAGTATTTCCGGAGATTAGCGTGTACAAACAGACAGACATATTTTTTTAAAAGTCTTACTCCATTACAAAAACAATATTCAATGTACAGACACATATTTTTTTACTGTTTTAATATATAGATTAATAGAATTCTTATAAATTTATCCTGTAATCTACAAGCAATGAACAATATTTTGTATTTTTTCAAAATTTTAGGCTCAGCAGTTTCCGAGATCAGGGGAGGAATGGTCAATTTTTGTTTTATTTATAACACCCCTCTTTTTGCGTCGGGGGTTAAAAATATCACATTTTAAATCGACACAACGACACATGTTAACTATTATTAGCGCTATCTAGTGGTGTTTTATTGAACTATTTTCCGTCCGTGTTCGTAAGTGAACGTATTATATTGAGCTTACCACATTATTTTCAATTGAGAGAATTCTTATATTATTTTTCCTGTAATCGACAAGCAATGACCTATAAGGTGGTCAATTTTCGTCTTCTTTCATGTACAAAATCAAAACTATTTATTTTATAACTAGCTGTTGCCCGCGACTTCGTCAGCGTGGATTTAAGTTTATGAGAATGGCTGTTGGGCGGCGTCTTGCAACCCTAGGCTCTGTCTGCAGAGGCTTTAAAACTCGCTTTCCGTTCAATTGTTTGGTTGCGATACCAGATAGGGCCTTTTATTAGACGGTGACTTTTAGTAGTTAGAACTAATGCTCATTATGAAATATAATTTGCCCAGAACCGCATTTATTTTTAAAATTTTTGAACAGCGCTATCATCTATCGTTGGCCAAAAAAAATGATTTTTAAGAACACTCCGAACCCATAGAAATTGTAAATATTTAGGATTTCGTACCCAAAGGGTACAAACGGGACCCTATTACTAAGACCTGTCTGTCACCAGGCTGTATCTAATGAACCGTGATAGCTAGACAGTTGAAATTTTCACAGATAGTGATGGTAGTTTACAGCGGCAATACCTAGCCGCTGTAAAACTTACGGTATCAACGCTTTTACCTCTTTTGCCAGGCCCATGTGCTACTCCCGCTTTACAGACCTGGCATGGTGGCCGCTCAATTTTTAAGAACGCTCCGAAACCACGAATTTGTAAATATTTAGGATTTCGTACCCAAAGGGTAAAAACGGACCCTATTACTAAGACTCTACTGTCCGTCTGTCTGTCACCAGGCTGTATCTCATAAACTGTGATAGCTAGACAGTTAAATTTTCACAGATGATGTATTTCTATTACCGCTTTACATAACATCACATACTAAAAAAGTAGGTAGGTATTCCCATACAACAAACATGATTTTTATAGATAATGGCACGGAACCCTTTGTGCGTGAGTCAATCAATCATCATTTTATATAACGATTAACAAAAGTTTTAGCCAATCGGTTGCATTGGTAACTTTAAAATCAATTTTTCGAACAAAAATGTAGGCCGTGATTCTTTAAATTGATACAACTTTTTTATTTATGAACGGATTTAAATGAAACAAACACTAGTTAAGTGAAGCGTATCAAAATACATTAGTGAAAACCGCAACCGAATCACAAACAGACAAAAATCCTAAAAATCATTGTTTTGTGTTCTATTGCATTGATAAAAGCCCTCAACAATATTTTTTCTCATTTATCTTCCATGTACAGACAGCGATTTAGTTTAAGTACTAAAAGGAACTGCACTTATCCCGGGCGGCGAAATCAGAAGGGCGGTAAAATTGTCGATTTCGAAATAGTCGAACCCTCCCATGCTACCGATACGGAATGGGGGTGTCGTCTAGTTATTAGGGGCCTGCAAAATGAAACCTTATGGTCAGGACGAACCGAGACACGACGTGCTGTTTAGAAAGCAAGGTACTGGTAACCAAGTAGGTAGCAAAACCAACAGGGGCGGCATATTAACATATTTTGCCTCCCCCCCCCCCCCCTCTCCACAAAATTCTAGATCCTGTACTGCTCAAAACTGAATGCTTATTAAAGTAGAGAAATAAGCATTCCTACTTTAAGTCCCAATGTATGATGGTGTTCCTCAAGTAACGCGGAGCGACATGAGCCCCTAAAATATAGGTTTTCTTAAGTGCGACTTCATCCCGAGCCGCATCCATAGCGGGAAGCAAGAGAAAAGGACTGGGTAAAGCTTCCACCGGTTCACTTTTGCTATCGCCACCACCCTATCGATGTGGGCTTTCAAGCTGATGCATCTGCCAAACTTCAGGTACTCCCAGATATTTGACGTGCGAGTACCTTGGCACATCTTCCCCAAAAAGCTTTAAGGGTGGCAGGAAGCGGACATTTTGAAAAAGCAATGTCTGCCTTTTGTTGACGTTCACTAAGGAACCTCCATTTGAAAGCCGGTCAAGCAGGGCGCCTAGGACTGTCTGGAGACGTACTTTGAGTTCAAACTAACTGCAAAAAGCGCCGTGTCGTCGGCGAAGAGTGCCAACTGAGCCTGGCTGGCAACTGAGATGTCGTCAGTGTATTACGCGTATCACTATGAAAAGCAGATGCTCATGGAAAGGGGCCACATAACAGTCCTAAATGATGTTGGCGTGGTTGCTCCAAAAGCCCTTAACCTAACCAAACTTCAAGTAACTTTTTTTCATGTTGAAAAAACCTACCGTTTCGTCCACCCACTGGAAGTTGGGTGGAACCTAACCTTACCTTTTTTAACGTGAGGAAACGAATCAAGAAAAATTGTACCCGTTAGGGAAAGGCGCGTGTTGGCAGAAACGCGCTTTCAACTCGGAGGACCGTATTTGTTGAGCGAAATCCAGTTTCCATCGCCCGATTGGCCCACGTTATGGAGGCATCAGTTGCAGGTCAAAAGCCCGCCTCTTGCACCCTGTGCGCCGGGGATGGATGGCCAGATCGGTTGTTGCCTCCTGGTCTCTCCGCCACCTCTTTGCAGAGCATGACGCTCTCCGCAAAGGCCTGCACTGCTCTCCACGACGTTCATGTGACGGACCACAGTCGATAGCGGAAGGTTGTCCCCACTACCGTGCACAGTTCAGCGCGGTCTTCCGCCCAGGCTGGGCAGTCCGTCAGGGTGGGAACCTAACCTAACCTAATCTGTCTCGTAGTCAAGGAGTACCAGGCAGCGCGGCACTCACCGCGCTTTTGTCTCCATGATGGAGAACAGAAAAAAATGAATATTTAACTCTTTCCACTCAGACCGTAAAAGCCGATCAAGTGAATGGGTGGAAATGTGATCAGCAGCTAGGAACCTATCCTGTCACTACCAATTTTGATTCCTTTTTTCATTATCCCGCCCACAATCACGCTAAGAATGGCGGTAGGTCTTGCCGCCCTCGGCTCTGTCTGCAGAGGCCCAGAGAAGCACTTAAATTTTAAATTTGTAAATTTAAACTTTTGAATTTTTGAACATCGACATCTATCGGTGAACAAAAAACAATTTTGTAAGAATGCTCCAAATTTACCGAAATTGACAATTTTTAGGGTTCCGTACCCAAAGGTTAAAAACGGGGTCCTAATACTAAGACTTAACTATCCTTCTGTCCTTCTGTCTGTCACCAGGCTGTATCTCATGAAGCGTAATAGATAGACGGTCAAAATTTTCCATGATGATGTATTTTTGTTGCTGCTATGACACCAAATACCAAAAACTAAATAAAATGAATATTTAAGAGGGGCTCCTATACAACAAAAGTGATTTTTTATACATAATGGTACGGAACCCTTCGAACGAGAGTCTGACTCGCACTTGGCAGGTTTTATTAACTTTATTTTTTACTTTCAATCATCATTTTATAACACAAGTTTTAGCCAATGTAACGGAACAGTTATTTTATAGCAATTTTTCAAACAAAAATTGATGACCTGATTCTTTTAATTAATATAACTTTTTTATTTATGAACGGATTTAGATGAAACAAACATTAAATGTTAAGTGAGGCTTATCAAAATACATTAGTGAAAACCGCAACCGAATCGGTGCAGCCGTTTCTGAGATTAGCGTGCACAAACGCACAGACAAACAGATAAACAGTCAAAAATTCTAAAAATCATAGTTTTGTGTTCCATTGCGTTGATAAAAGCCCCCAACAAAAATTTTTCTCATTAATTTTCCATGTACAGACAGCGATCGGTTACGATTTTATTATATATTATGTATAGATATAGATATTAACAAAAATATTTTTCGGATCATCCGCCCTTTTATCTGATATATAACCTGTGTTATGTATCAAATGACGGGTTTGCAAAACTTTTTTTTAATTACCTGATTTGTCTCTCAAAAATGACCCTTATTTAAAAAGATATTTATTTAATTTGCTGTGTTTGGGTCATAAGATTACACCATCCTACCAAATTTCACTTGATTTGGTCCAGTAGATTCGGAGAAAATTGGCTGTGACAGACGGACGGACAGACAGATGCACTGTTTTTTGTACGGAACCCTAAAAATAAATAAATACATACATTTAACATACCGCAACACACTTTTATTGTGTTGGTTATTGTCAGTGGTTCTTAATGGGATTTTTTTTTTATGGTTGTATGTAATGAGTGTTTGTTGCTTATTAGTATTTGAGGTTGTTGACGATTGTTGGTGGTTTTTGGTAATTGCCGTTGATTGTTAATAGTTTAGGTGGTTGCTGAAAGTTACTACTACTTTTAAAAAATATTTATTATTTAGAATCACTTTTATTCGGGGCAAAATTATTCACGTATAATATCTGGATGATTTTTTATTCGAATAATGCCCAAATATATTAGTCCGTCTTTTAGATTATCCAGAAATGATGGACTTATATTTTTCAGTTTGCCAAAAAAGTAAAAAATTTCAATGATGTTCAAAGTTAAAAGAAAGAAGCATCAAAGTTCCGAAATGGGTTTTGGGTACGATTATTACATATATGTAATAATGGTACGTAGCAGTGACGTCATGCGAAATTTGATTTCAATGCGCTGTATCTTTGTCGTGTTTTGTTTTTCAGATAAAAGAAAACATACGTGTACAGTATTTTTTAATAATGTAACCGATGGGCAAAAAATATTTTCCATTCGCCATGCTTATTATAAACTCCGAATTTATCCATTGTTTTATAAGCTAATCGCTAGTGAAAAGATAAACAACTTTGTTGTTTACACGCTGAATATCAATCTGATAGATTGATTTATCACAGCTGTGATGGATCGTAGTTTGGCTAAAGTTATAATTTATCCATTGACTGCCAGCAGAGGTATTTACGTAATGGGACACAGTTGAATAAATCTTTCAACTACAATAGCTAGTAGGTATGTTATGCGTTATCAAATTGAAAAATGTCTTTTTTTTGAGTAATAGAACTTTGCCATATTTTACTATCAATTTTACGAAAGGTTCTCTGACTGGCTGCATTTTTATGTGAGTCCCATTCCATAAGGGCATTTTAATGAATTTATTTGATGTTTAAGTTTTCTTTTTATTTCTTGCAAGTTATTTTGTTCTAGTTTACTTTTATGAGGAAATTTATTTAAATATACCGATCAAAATAAAAACAAGTGGTTTTCAGCTAATCTGGATACTAGATATGCAGATCAGGTTATACTTATATAACCTGATCTGCATATCTAGTAAATAGTAATAAGTATAAAGAAAAGAATAACCAATAACTTATTTCATTTTTTCGAGATAGGAAGCCTTCATAGCAGCGGTAATTTATGATTGGCGAATCCAGGCTGCTCATCTCTAGTATTTTTGTTAAATTTTAATAAACTTTTTGCTATTTGCTAACTAGTTATATATGCTAAAGTATTTGCACTTTGTTATAAAATAAGTTCTTTTAGAAATATTGTGGTTTACTGTTTTGGATAATGTTTAGTACAAACAATACATTTTTGAGATTACTAATATTTCTATATCTAAGTACATCTTGCGAAATGTGGTTTTTTATAGTGGTACGAGTATATAGTCAATTAGGATCTATGACCAGATACAAAACTTAATATTAAGATAAAGCACTTAATATAAACGTTATTTTTTTCTGGCAAAGGTCTCTTCCATTTTCCTTCATTAAAATAAAGAATCGTAATAAGATTACGATAACTTAATATTAGGATAAAGGACACAGTAATACCTTATTTATTAAGATTTTATTGTTGTAAGTTAACCGCACATGATTTAGAGTTGAATGATTTAAAATTATCGGTATTTATTTTGGTAGTCCTGAATATATGAGTATAAGGGTATAATGTATCATTGTTCATACGTCAACTATTTTATAATGTTATTGGAAGCAAACTCTTATACTTTTCAACCGACTTCAAAAAAGGAGGACCCTCTATATTCTATTGTAATTTTTTGTATGTTTGTTAGCTCAAAATTTCGTCATTGTCCAATGTGTCATGCAACGGATTTGGAAAATAATATTTTTGTTTAGAAGAATACACAAACTAATCCCATTGGAATTTTATCAAAATTGGTATTACACCAATTTTAATACTATTGTAGTAGTAGTTAGGTTATTACATTTAAGTAACTTGAACTGCCATTTAATTAAACAAGGCTAATAGTGTTTGAGGTCACGAAAATAAAGATCTTTTTTTATAACAAAAAAATATACACTAATATTTTAGTGAGATGACTTCTATACTGCCTAGTGGTCACCGTGCTAGGCTGCCATTCTGGAGGTCACGGGTTCGATCCCTGGTCAGGTCAAGATAGAAAATGATATTTTTCAGATTGATTTAAGTCTTAGATGTTTAAATAAATATGTAATTGTTATAATACTTACATATAGTCTCGTCGAGTTAGTATCCTATAACACGAGCCTCGAACTTACTTTGGGGCTGTATCTGTGTTTTATCCGTGTATATTATATTAAAAATATTTTAATAGAGTTGGTTTTTACACTTTTTGAGTTTTAGGTAAGTCCTAATTATCCAGTTCTTGTCTAGTTTTACAAGTTTGGTCTCAAAACAAGCTTGTAATTTCATAAGTCATTCCTTTGACTCTTCGACGTTGTAGTACGTAAATTCGTAAACACGACTAAAAACAGTACTAGCATAATAAATGATTTTGTCTAAACCTTTATAAAAACGAATGTCTAAGAGTACATAAGAAGAAGTTTCTATTTTATTTCAGATGACAATCCATAATTTTTGTTAGTATTATTTTCTTATCTTATGTTAATACAATGTAAGAGTGAAATTTTGTTACCGCGCTGAAACGCCAGCAAATCAAGAAAACATATAAATAGTTAAGCAAACAATATATACATACACTAACACTGCGTTATCTAGATTTAACAGTGTAGATACGTAATCTCCATTTTTAGAGTGGTTGTGGCCGTAAAGATGGAAAAAAGGAATCCAATGAAATAAAATATTAAAGGAATAATATGCCGAGCTGTGACCGCTAGGCCGACTTTGGGTAGGTACTATTTATCCCAAAATTAGATTCTCAGACATGGGATTACGCAGACGAAGTCACGGGAACATCTAGGAGATAAATAATATCCACCTATCAAGTACCAATGAAAAAACAAATACGCCTAAAAGCAGAAATATAAAACAATTTAATTATAAAATACGGCTGCAAAAATGATTGTCATTTATCGCCGTTAAAAATCGCAGTAGCTCGCAAAAATACACATTCATTTTTAGCCAAACGAGTGCCAAATATAAATTTGTAACATGAAGGATTTTATACTTGTGTATATTTACATTTATTCTAAAGTTTTACAGACATCAAATTATTATTTCATTCGAATGCACGTAGCACAATGACCTTTACAACTTTGGGGATTTAATTAATTAAACTATAAAGAATAAAACACTGTTTCTCAGCTTGTCCGGTAAATGTAAGTGTATTTACTCTAAAGGCTAAGAAACGCTGTTTTATTTTTCAGATATTACTAATAAATAAATGCAGCAAAATGTTTACATATTATATTAGTGAAAATAGTTTCAGCCACGTATTTATGTCTTTATTAATGATTTGTTTTATTAAAATAAATGACAGTAGGTATACTTAGGTTTAAAAGTTAAAAATGTGACATATATATACTAACAAAAAGGGCAACTAAAGTTAATACGAGTTTTCCAAGCATAAAATTTTAAGATCGCCATTCGCGTGAGTAAACATTAACTTTTAATTAGCTAATCTTACCTTTACAACCCAAACTGTGGCCAGGTGTTTGACCGCTGACTCAGCTTTAGGCCATGCCGTGCACAGAAGTTACCCAAAGTTCATGATAGAAACTTTCATTTCACCGAATATGACTGTTAGTTTAATTTTTACAGTTTTATTTGTGTTTGGTTCTAGTTTGTTGTTATCAACGCAAATGTTTATGTCTTCGTGGTTGGAATACGGGCAGAAAGTACGGGCGTCCCGCCCTGCAGCTAAAAAGACACTGCCGAGAGCGCACCCTGTGGACAACTAGTGACGTGCGCACATGCTGCCCGACAACTTTACTTGGCTTTTCTCGTAGCCTCGGACGGTGTTAGCCCAGCTTTCACTTAGTGGTTTTAGGTTTATACCGCTCGACATCAGTTTTCAGTTTAACGGTATCCATTAAATTGTGTGCAATAAACGTTATATTGTGATGAACTAGTGAACAGTTTAAGTATAACTAACCGACCTTTGAAAATAAGGTAAGTAAATTCGTTTGCTTTATAAAATAAATACGTTGGGTAGTGTATGTATGATAGCGCTCCAGTCTCAACTCATCATTGAATTATTTTTTTCTTTTGCATTTACTTGCATATAAACTAGTCTAATTCTAGTAACAATATCATTGTAAATATCATTGTACCAAATCAAGACAATATAAACTCAAAGTGCAAGTAATTAAGAAAACAGATATTCTCAAGTTGTTTTCATTGTCAGAAAAATTATTTCGTAAACATATATTGATCGAACTTTAATGAATCAACAGGTGGTTTGTGAAAAAAAGCAACCGTTTGTTTTATTGCCTTGTTTTGTCTGCTATATAAAAGGGCTCCACGGTCGACAGATCGTCAGTCTTGGCTTGGTGGTGACAGGTTTAGAAGTGGTACGTAGTTACTGCCTAAAGCGGTTATTACACTATCCGTTTTTTAGAAACTGATTTAGGAAACAGGAAGGTGTAATCGCTGTTAGCACGGTAAGCATCTTAGTTAGAGTCAAATTGTAGGTATCAATTGCTCTGATGCAAAATCGTGTCCTTGTTAGGACAGTGTAATTGCAACGCTACGATTTAGGACGCATTGGTGCATTTTGTTGACATAAAGTATTTTCTTTTTAACAAATTGTAATCAATATATAATTCATGGTTTATAAAGTCATTCATCAATATAATCTCTATTATAGAAAACTTAAAAATTGTGATTTGATGTCCTGTGTGACAGTTAACAAAACGCGCAAATGGCCGATAAGTTGACGTCATCTGTACGATTTAGAATGGTGTAATAACTGGCTACCTATAAGTAGAGTCCCTACAAATTATATAGTAAAATAACCCCTTTCGGGTATCGCATTTATTTATTCTTACATCATTATTTTAATAGGGTTTTTAGGCATTCAAAATGCAGTAATAATTGAAGAAATGATACTTGCTTGCTTTTTGTGTGTGTAAGTGGTCAACACTAGTGTCAGATTTTTCAAGCTGGCCGAAGGAATGATAAATCTTTATTATACTTTTATACAACACAGCTTTGCACTACATAAATTATATGTAAATGTCGTTCGTCGTATATTGTTATGCCGATGTTATGACAAAAAATAAAGAAAATTCTAAAGCTCGTCTTATCGATACTTAATAAAGAAAAAGTATTGCCCCTCCCTACATTGGGACCGGGTACCATCCCGCCCAAACGCGGCGAAGCCCGAAAGCCCGAACAAAATATCTATATAATTATACTTACACCATATCTAAACCGCGTCTCAGATGTTCACATTGATCAGTCTAAAAGAAACCGTTCATACACGTACACCCTAAATAAGTTACTTTAGTGGCCAACACTTTTTCTTCCTCTTCACAGCCCATATTATTCCACTGCTGGACTAAAGGCCTTTCGCATTAAAGGGAGGATTTACATATACATACCTGCCTAACTGGCCTCCTGTAGCCAATACTGGTGTTTATGAGGGAAGTAAAGCCCGCACTATATCCCTACAAAAAGAGAAAACGTTTTTCCACTCCTAAATGCTATCTGATCTCAATAATTTATTAGTATGTTGTTGACACATAAAAAAATAGGTTTATAGGTTTTCCTTTTTTCAAAATTTGCAAATAACTTGCACGGAAAGCACGGAAGATCAATTGCGACCACACCCGGGGTCGCTTTACATACGAAAGCGCTAATGCTGACTCCCGACGACCCACCGAGCTCTTCATCCTGAATAAACTTTGAGTTAGAATGCCACAATGTTGCCTTTGTTTATTATAGTAATATCGGTTACAATGATATATTGTATAATTATAAATTACATTAATTAAATCTTAAAGCGTTACCGCTGAGGATGCGACCGGGAATACGCTCGGATGATAATGATTGTATAATTATAAATTAACGTAATTCTACGTGACGTAATAATATGTGATTTAATTGAATATAAGCATTTCATTGCATTGTACGAACAGTTAATTGGCTACACATATTAGTTACATTGTGTATTAGATTACCTAACTATAAATATTAATACAGATTTACGTAAGGATATCACGACGGGCCTCATTGAGGTAACTGGTGACCATAGTGCTAGCAGGTATGACGCTCAGCGTGTAACCATAGCGATTCAGCGAGGAAACGTTACTAGTATTCTGGGTACGATGCCTGAATGTCAGTGACGTGCACTACTTTTGATATTTTATTATATTGATAAGTGCCTACCTTATAAAATATGGAGCCGCTCTTGTAAATTAGGTATGATAACCTAAATTACAAGAACGGCTCCATATCGAAGAAAATAGGTACATTTCTCACTTTGCAGTCATAATCAAGTTGGCACAGGATAGATTTGTATTTATTTGTCTGTATGAAATGCACGCCACTGCTCAATGCGGTACGTTGGAAAAAGTATTTTATTTGCAGTTTTTATGTAATAATAATTTGTATTTTTTGTTGATGATTAATAAAAGCCATAACTGATTTAAGTAAAGACAACTTTTTTCATGTGGGTTTACGCAGCTAACTCAATTAGGAAGGTGGTAGGTAATTCTTTAGTTTAAAGCTGTATTTAAGTTATTAAAATTTGTGTAGGTATTTATTGTGTATCCATACGTATGTCTCGTAGTTTATTCCTTATTTTTTAGACAAATTATGCTTGACTTGGTGAAGGCACTGCCATGAACCTCGATTTTTTACACTTACACAGCTAATCGTAATGAGGTTGTAGCTAAAAATTAATGCATTGTTCTTTGAAAAATATTCTGCACACCGGTGCTGCTGCAGCATACACACATCGCATCGCTAAAAACGAGTTGTTTGTTTGTAATTAATAAAAAGTCACTCAGTGTTATTTTCTATTATTAATATGGTCAATGATCACCCTAAGCTTTGAGGCTGTGTACAAAATAAGAAAAATAAAACGATGATATAATTTAAACTATAAATAAAAATAAATCTTTTCTGAATTCAATTCATTTCAGTTCAATTTATTCATAAAAAATAAAACATTGCATTCGAATATCAACAAAAGTACAACAAGTAGTCATTGTTTTTAAAAAAAAGACCCAACTGCCTTTTTATATACCCTGTGTCACTCTCACAGTAAATATGAATCTAACGTCTTCTCACAGTCTATAATCCTTTGAGCCGTTCAGGCTGCAGAGCATGCCAAGCATTTGAATTTGGCGCAAAAAATCCGACATTTAGTTTTTATTTTATTTTGTAAATACGAATTTTACGACACCTCTCTAGCCAAAATCCATCAAACCGTTCAGGCTGCAGAGCGTGCCAAACAATTATGCATACTCGTATATACATACATACTCTCGAAAAACCTCTCCCTCCTCTGGCGCAGTCGGGTAAAATTAGCATAACTAAATTAAAATTCATTTCACATGCACGTGTATATCGGATATTACTTAATTAGGTACATTTCAATAATATATTTAACATTATGCCAATAATCTTCAGCAGTTCTAAATTGCAAAAGGTAAGTAGATACCTATATGCTAAACCTACGAACGGAGAAACCTTTCATGTCAGAAGCGATTTAAAATTTTAAATCTTCTTGTTATTTTAATTTATAGTCCGTTTGTTTAGGTATTTAAAAGAATGTAAACAATCTTGACATGTCTTTTTATTGAAACACATTTTTATAAATCAATAACTTTGCAAATTACAAATAAATTAATGTAATTTTTAATTTTTAATTTATAAGATAAATAATTTGAAACTTGCGAAGGTATTGATTTGTAAAGTGTGTATTTCAATAAAAAGACATGCACAGATTGTTTACATTCCTAACCAAATACCTAATTTCAAATACCTAAACAAACGGACTGTAGTTGGTATGTACGATTGTGCGTCTACCTGCCTAATGTTGCTACTAATTTTAAAGTCGAAAGTTTTGAAGCTTTTTATGTAACTACTGAATAATTGTTCTAAGATAAACAATAAGTAGATCGCGAGGGTGCGAACAAAAGTCCATTCATAGCTTAAAGGTAAAAACTAACTTCTTGGCTCCTACTTTACTAAATTTAATATGTTTGAGTAAATTATGTGAATGAAGTATGTATGTTAACTAACTTTTTCTACTCCTGTACTGCTATCTTTCTTTTAAATGGTCCCGAACACTATTATAAGAACATAGATAATATGATTTCAGAAAAGTCTATACTCTATTCCTAATATCACATAAATATATTCCTAATAGCACATGTGTCGTTATTTCGTTAAAAAGATACTCTTAGCTATAGACCTTTTTTTTTAGATCTGTGCACAATATTGCCTATGTAGAGTGGATGCACTTAGGTTAAGGTTTTGCTCGATTAACACAAACTTAACAAAAAAAGCACAACTACCAACTTAACAAACAAGTGAATTCATACGGTTCGTATTCAAAATAAAACTTGTTGAATTTAATATACTTAGTCACTACAGAAAGTAAACGTCAATTTAAAAAATCTGACTAACATAATATGAAATTAATTAAAATATCTGACTAACATAATATGAATACCATTTTCAGGTTTTCGTTTGTTTATTTTTGTAATTAATTTATTATATATAGTCGTCAAAAAATGCTCGCATTTTTTGGTATTTTTTGACCCGTCTAATACAACTACTATATTATTTACTATATTAATTACTTAAAAACAATATAATATACACAATTCACTCATAAGTACATATTATTTCAAACGTTATGTATGAGTAAAATATATAATAAAATTGTGTGTATGTTACTTTAACATACAACACAATATACCTACAACATAGTTATCCCCCATTTATTATAAATAAACGTTTTAACCTTCTCATAGACTGTCTAGCCCGCTGAGGAAGGAGACGTGATATTGTATTTGTAAACTAATATAAAAATTGGATCAACTGATCTTGCGATTCTTGTGATAGAATCCGGAGACGTATTTCCCGATGTATTATTGATGTTTGTAGACGTTGATCCCATGGCTTCGATACGATAATCTCGAAATAAAGGTCAACCCACATTATGTGTCGCGGTCACAGGTCGCGAATGTCGCGATCCATGTAAAGTAGAAAATTTTATATACAATTTATAAAAGGAGGAGCTTCTCAATTCGAATGTATATATATTATGTATGTATGTTTATTTATTTAAGCTTTATTGTTCATCACATACAAATTGTACAAAACAATAGGTGAACTTAACGTTAAAAGCGTTGTCTACCGCGTAGTGTAACCCATACTAAGGTTGACTACCTTTGGGTTACATGGAGAATTCAATTGTATGTTCCCCCTTTAACCACGAACGTCGGGATTATCCAACAAACATTTCAGTAAGAAAATTCATTTTCGGATAAATCCGTTATACGCGGTGAATGACTTAATAACTTCTCCATTTACTAAACTTAAAACACTAAAAACCAACTTCACATCCAAACTATCCAACCGATTTTGATAAAATTCTTATTGGACCACTTGAAAAGTATTATAAGCCCTTTCATTCAAATAATTTTCCAAATCGGTCCAGGCGTTTTGGAATAATCGGTGAACATACATTTAAAAAAATCCGACGAAGTGTTAACCTCCCCTTTTTGGAAGTCGGTTTAAATGAAGGCAATGCTGCAATAATAGTATAAGTATGTTTGTAATACATATTTATAAACATGTAAGTTTATAATTTGCATTTATTAAAATTTATGTAATAAAATACATCCTAATTTATTCCATTCGATGTAGTTATCTAATTTTTGCAAACCATCTACCATTTTTTCTGCTACGTCCCAAAGATGAACTGGTAGACAATGCTTAGCATTAAGGTGTACTTTTTGTATTATAATCTTAATAATAATTAAATGCCATAAACTAAATATAAATAGAAATTAAAGTGAATATGTGAACAATAAAAGTGCGCTGCCAGCCGCTGTCGTTCCAGTGTGAGTCAAGCCTTAGAACTCATCCGAAATAACTCTAACATTGCGACAACTGGAATCCAATTTGTTGACTTTATAACAAGGCTTACTGCAAACAATACGACTGTGAATGCTGAATAGGGGTGACAACAGGGTCAGAAAAGTATAATTGTAATTAATCCGCCTTTTAGATTATCCAAAAATAATGGACCCATATTTTTCAGTATGCCAAAAAAGTAAAAATTCACAAAGATACGGAGCGTTAAAGTTCCGGAATGGGGGCTTGCGACGTCACCTCATACGAAATTACATTCGCTGTATCTTTGTCAATTTTGTTTCTCAGAGAAAAGAAAAATAAGGAAAAATATTTTTAATAATCTAACCGATAGGCTAAAATTATTTTTCCATTCGTCATGCCTATTCAAATGGAGAAATGAAACTGCCCCCTCCCCGTTTCCCCTGCGGACAGGTGAGGGGACGACTGACCCCAGTCAGTAAGCTGAAGTGATTCTTTATTTACTCGACTGCGCCAGAAGGAGGGTTTTGTTTTTAAAGTGTACCTGCCTATGCATGTATGTATACTTCTTTGGCATGCTGTGCAGCACAAACGGCTCAAAAATTTTAGATTAAGAGGTGTCGGATTGCTCTTAATTGTGAGAGCGACACTGGGTACTCATTTAATAATAATAAAAAAATGCGGATTTTTAGCACTAAATTTAATTAATTTTTTGTATTTAATACGTGTCGAGTCTTTTTTTTTTAATAGGTTGTGTTTGCGTTATACAAAGTTTAATTTGATTTATTTTTTTATGAACATCAATTGCATTTGTCTTGTTTATCACCAATTTATTTTTCGTTAATCATTTGTCACTGAGAACACAGTAGATACCCTAATATCTATGCGACAACTTGCATCCAATTTGTCTACTGTAACAAGATTTACTACTACGACTATAAACCCGCATTCAAATGGGAAATGAAAATTCCACCTGCGGCCAGGCGAGGGGACGGCCGACCTGAACTTGACCTGACACTACCGCAGGAGAGGCACCCTTTTTAACCAACTTCAGTAAAGGACAAAGTTATCAATTCGAATGTATATATGTTTTTACGGTTCCGTACCCAAAGGGTAAAAACGGGACCCTATTACTAAAACTCTGTCCGTCCGTCCGTCCGTCTGTCACCAGCTGTATCTTATAAACCGTGATAGCAAAACAATTGAAATTTTCACAGATTCCTGTTGCCGCTATAACAAAAAACAGAATAAAATAAATATTTAAGTGGAAATCCCATACAACAAACGTGATTTTTTATAGATAATGGCTCGGAACCCTAAATGCGCAAGTCCGACACATTATTTATGTATGTTCCCCGATTACTCGAAGATGCCTGGACCAATTTGAAAATTTATTTTTTGTTTGAAATGTTATGCATGTGAGGTGGTTCCGTTGAAATTTTATCAAAGGCGGATGTATAGTTAAAGTCGGTTTTTAGTTTTGTGAAGTTATTTCTACCCACTGTTCACACCAAGCGCGCGGGTAGACTGTCTATAAACGACGCCAGATGTGTCGGTTCGTGTGCTTCGACCCTTATATACACCGGTTTGCATACTGCCCATGCTATGCCATGCTTTGTGACTAGAAAAAGGTTTTTTCTGATGTTATGCGTGTGTGGCCAACACTGGTGTCAGTTTTTTCCAGCTGCCGAAAGCTATCTTTGTCAGCCAGCCTTGACCATCGGCTTTTCATGCCTTCCGAAACGCGGACGAGCTCGAAATTTTTTTGCACTTGTGGTCATATCCAAGTGCGGACCACGGCCAGTGTTGCTTAACTTACGAAAGCATTAGCAATGCGTATAGTATTTATGCCTCATTTTTATGTGTATCATCTTGCCTCTCGCTTTCCTGCAATCTATGGGAGAGTGATTTCAGGCAATGTGACGTAAGTGTGCTACATACACGAAGCCGGCAAAAGCGCGCGCTATGCATGCGCGTGAATGAGTCATTCCGGTCTGATCCCCAAAATCTAATACCCTAGTGGATCAATTTTTATTTTAATTATTTTTTATTGCGGTCTGATCCCCGTCCAGGGTATCAGAAATAATAACTAAATATTGTATTCCGGTCGGACCCCCAAACATATTTTTGGTACAGTCAGCAACAAAATGTTTAATGATCTACTGGAAAATATAATTGATCTGGTATAAAAATTGTCGGCTAACTTATGGTTATAGTCTACTTTAATATTTTTTATCTGGAATACAGTGGAGCATGATATATGGTAGAAAATCGTTTTAAGTTTTTTTAAGTATTTGATTTTTCATTGGTTAAATATTTACAATTTTATTTCATGTTATTTAAATCCAAGGTGCAAATATATGATTATATGTGAATGATTATAAATAATAAAAACCAATTATTTTTAATCAACAGCTGTTTGTCTCTTGACTGTACTTACCATTAAAAAAAGGAAGGGGATCTGACCGGACAAAGGTAATAACAATAATTGACAGAGGACCCTTTTGGTGTATCAGACCGGAATAACTCGCGTAAATAGGTTGAGCTTCTTCCTACGCAGCCATTGCGCACAAATGACCTCAGCACCTCAACTACGACACGCCTACTATCAAGTCAATTAAATGTTCGATGTGATGCATAATCTCTAGATTTTCACCCACTACGTGATAGAAGTGGAAATAAATTATGTATATATATGTCCATTGACAACCCTTTATCTGAGAAAGGCCACCACAAAATAAACATTGAATGTAGGTATTTTGCATTTTCAAAGTGTTTCACTTTTTTGTGTGTGATGCAAATTACATGGATATTGCATTTTTTTTTTTATTAACCTAATTTGCCTAACAGGCAAAGGTCTCAAACCTTAGCCCATAATTTTTTTTATCTCAAATAAATTTTACGAATACCCATAGGTCTCTAAAACCACAAAAATATTGCCCATCGCTTAATCAAAATCATAAATACACTCCTAGCTCTTGTCAGGTCCTTCTGAGCATCGCCATCAATCTTAACACAGTTTTTTAACAACAATAAAAAGCGATTAACAACGCAGGGTGCAATTTGGAAAACAGTTTTGTTACACAGTAAATGTTATGTTATGCTTCATTCCAAAATTTTCTGTAACAATACAGAAACGTTTACTTTAAAATGTTTTAAATGTTTATTCGTAGTGGGTGCTTTCCGACGAGCAGGTGTGTCCCAGTCGACTTAGTAGGTAGGTGTAATAAAGTTACAATGTAGGGCCGCGATAAAGGCAGTGGCTTTTTGCTAAATGAAGGTGAGTACAACGCCGGATAATCTCATTAACTTGCCACCTGAAAAATTACGTGTTTGTTTTAACAGCGGCAGTGATCGGAGGGAAGAGGAAAATACCTAGTTACGAGATGTAATTGTAAAAAAATCTTACGTCTATCTATTAAAATAGTAAGATGTTTGATTTATTATAAACAAGCCGATGCCCGCGGCTTTGCCCGCGTGGAATATTTTTGACAATCCCACTGGAGCCTCACATTTTCCCGCGATAAAAAGTATCCTATGTGTTAATCCAGGTAATAAGCTATCTTCATGCCAAGTTTCATTCCTATCCGTACAGCCGTTTTTGAAAGAGCAACAAACATCCATCCATACATACAAAGTAAGATTAAAGTTCTTGTTTTTTTCAACAGAAGGACTTTTTTTATTTTTCTTAAGTGATCTGTAATAAAATTGTCTTTACGAAATTTTGGTAATAGTATCAACCTACTACGTTAATCATAAAGAACGTGTTACGATATTTTAGGGTGTGTTAATCCGGGTGTTATAGGCTTTCATAGGCTATGATAACCACTTAATGTCAAGCAGGTTTGCTGTTTGTCTAAATAAGTATATAGTTGAATCAAAGGCAGAGGTCAGAATTAGGTAGAGTTATTTATATACTTACACTGATTGCATACAGTGAAAGAATAAAGTGGATATGCCTCAAATCCCGAGATTAATTTTAAAGAACAGAAAAATAACGTCATTTTTAAATAAAAAGAAGTTATTTACTTTAACACAATTTAAACGTTGCCGATATGTAACAACAAATAAAAATACTAATGTGTATACTAATAAAACTTGTATGTTAATTAACTTTGTTTTATTTGTCTTATCTGTCTCTAAGGATTTTATTATTATTAATTCGTAATATTGTTGGCAACACGGGATTGTCTACTAGACATCCAAGTACATAAATAACTCTACCTAATTCCGACCTCTGATCAAATGGTAACAAAACTGCCACGTTAATTTTACCTATAGTGCAAATTAAGCAGGACGCCCGGTTAGGGCTTGCTATTACTAGTACTACCTAACTAAATAATGTTGAACCCAACGCCTTACCTTATCAACGCGCTTAGCGTGAAAAATTATGGGTCTATGCAAACTTAAACGCAGATTTGTTTATTGCAGCTGTAAACAATGTTTTACGCGACTTTAGATGACACTTTGTTGAATATTTGGTTAAAATATTATTAAGTCATTTAGAATAGGTATACTTAAAATAATCTAATAGAGTATAATATCCTAATCAGTACACTCCGAAATTCAGTAAAAAGCTGAAAATGGTGTTAAAAGCATGAAAATCGGAACAATTGATCTTTTGCAATTTGACCCGTAGCATGAAAAAAAAAAACAAAAAAGGAGATTAGTTATGACGTTATCTTTTGTTTGTATGGGAATTTATTTTTCTGAAACCTATCGTTTGTGGTATCTAATGAAAGGGCTTACTAAGCCATTTCTTAAAATATATCAGATCATTATATTTCAGTTACTTGTTTTAAATTAAAATAAGAACCATTTTCAAAACATACCAAGTTTGGGCTAATCCAGATACGGTCGAATCATTTTTTGTAAGTAACCACAAGAAAGCAATTTTGAAAATATTAATATTTATTATTTTTTTAATATTAGGTACGTAGTTTATTTTTGGCGTACCGCTAGCATATAAAAAGGAGCATTTATCAGCATGCTTTTTACAGGTAATAATACAATCTCTGTGGTACAGTTTTCAAAACGGCTCTATACGAGTATGTCGCCGGAACACTGTCTCTGTCCATTGCATCAAGCTATTATAGTATATGACCGATATAGGAGAACAAAATTTTTATGAATGCCTTATTGCTATCAATAAGGCATTCATAAAAATTCTGTTCTTAATTTGATGCTATTAAGAAAGTTATTGTAGAGGATAGACTATAATACAGTAACTTATTAGTAATCTGTGCTAATAATTCCCAGCTCGTGTTAAAAGATAGAGGCTTGACCAGAAATAACATCATTACGAGCACTAATGTTCGTACCTCTTAATTCGCTTTTAGTTTACTTACTCTTCACGTACTTACACCGCATATATAAATGTAATATCAAGTAGATTAGGGACATCATTTATTAGTTACCTTTATCTTCTTACTAACTACAAATCAAGTGCTAGTCTACCTACAGCCTCGTCGGTTGAAGGCATTTAAATCCTTCGTCTTAATTGTCTAAAGCCAAAATTCGAGTATTTTATTAGTTAGCTCCAGGTACCTTTGTTTTATTCCCATTTTGTTCGGGAGAAATAAGACAAGACTCCCAGACGTAACACAACGACTGATTTCATTTGTTTTACTTTATGACGGTGACTGACACGGTATGATTGTAAGACTGTAGTTTAAAAAGAACATAAACCTGGCTCTCTCGACTTGAACTCGTGAACCCTTCGTCCTTTGTTTATCTGGACTTGTACACATCAAGAATATGGCTAAGGAGCGTCAAGGGTGGGCAATCCCCAGTTTACCTATTATTACCTACAGGAAACAAAAGTTTTACAGTGCGTAACTTTTTACAGAATGTTGCGAACAGACAAAATACGAAAAAAACTTTTTACAGTGTGTTAATGTCTTATACAAATGTGCGATAGACCAGGTAATCTTAGCATTGGTAGACATTTTCTCTTGTAATTAGTACTTACCCATCGCTTTTATTGTGTTATGTAATTAGAACGACTTCAACTTGACGTAGAGTCATGTTGCTATAAAATTGCGCTTGGACTTTCTAATAATAGGTCTTTACCTATTAAATTGCCGTTCTGCAGTACTGGCCATTTCAAACCAAATAATGTTTGTTTGGGAATTCTAATTTCAAATTAATTTTATTTTAAAAACATGAAATTCTTTTTCCAAAAGTAGGCATTTGTTTATTGATTAGTGTTACATTTTCATCGCATTTCAATCTATTTCGTCATCATGGTAACGTTAAAATTCGAGTAATTATGGAATATGAATACCGTCGTGGCGGCATCGCGGCAACGCGGCACAAGCGGCACGCAACATCAACGATGTTTAAGGAGCTAACACTACAAACCAACGCACCACCTGTTATTGGTTTGCTCGCTTCCGTTTTGGAAATTTCGACCTGAAAAATGAACCTCGCGGTCGTCCGAAGACTTTGGTCGACAATGACGAATTAAAGGCGATTGTGGAAGCTGATGATACACAATCTACGGCTGAATTAGCAGCAGCTTTCGACGTTAGCGTCAAAACAATATTGGTCCATTTGCATCAAATTGGCAAGGTAAAAAGCTTGACAAATGGGTGCCCCACGAACTAAATGATCGCCAGCGCGAAGTACGCGTCGAGACGTGCCTTGCACTGCTCAACAGAGACACAAATGAAGAAATTTTGAACCGCATTGTTACCTACGATGAAAAATAGATTCTGTTTGATAACCGCAAGTGCTCAGCAAGTTGGTTGGATCCTGGTTCAGCACCTAAACAATGCCCTAAACGAAAACTTACCCCTAGAAAAGTTATGGTCACTGTTTGGTGGTCTAGCGCCGGTGTGATTCATCACAGCTTCTTACCAAACGGGGTGAGCATTACTGCAAATGTGTACTGTGAAGAACTGAACACAATGATGGAGAAGCTGGCACATCTCCAACCAGCATAGGTCAATCGCTACTCTCCGCTGCTCCTGCACGACAACGCGCGACCTCATACTGCACAGCAGACGGTCTCCAAATTGCAAGAACTGGGGTTGGAAGCTCTCCGTCATCCGCCCTACTCACCAGACCTTGCGCCTACAGACTAATTATTCCAGAATTTGGATAACTTCTTGGCGGGAAAAAAATTCAATACTCGAGAGGCAGTACAAAATGACAATAAATAGAAAGGTACTTGTTCAAAACAGCGAAGCGTATACCTAGGCAATACTTATCTACTCATTGTTTCGTCGTTATCTTCATAAAGATGGTTGAGTCTATAGATTTCGACCTTTTTTTTAATTCAAGAAAATTGAGAGGCTTTTCTGGTGTTTAAGTTATGTAAAGACAGACTTGCGAGGGTAGAGCTCACAGACTAGTATTCAATTAGGTAGCTACATTAGTAGGTATCTACATTTAATTGTTGCAGGAGTAAAATGTATTGCAAGGAAAAGTTTTATTACATAATATTTTTTTTAATTCCTTGATGCACATTGAGAGCCTGGAAGGAAATAGTGGAGGTCAATGCATTTGTGTGAAAAATATCACAAACAGTTGCACCCGTGGTCGAACGGGTTGTCGCGAAACGTGACATCTGTCACTAAGTCACTGTATAAAAACTTTACTAAAACATTTCACACTTTTCTGCCTCAAGCATATTTTTTCAACTTTTAGCAGCAGAATTTTAAATGACCTCAGCTCTGCATTCTTTAAAAATAAAAACTACAAAGCTGGAATAAATAAATATTTTCCTTTAAGCTATGGAAACATCAGACGAATTGAGTTGATTTTTAGTTTATTTTTGTGATAGGTCTTTACAGTTTTATCTTTTATTGTATATTACATACATACACTCGAAAAACATTAGCCTTTTTCTGACGCAGTCAGGTACTATAACCAGTGAATTAAAATACAATAGGTACCTAATAAAGTGTTCTCTTTGTTTCTTGTGAGCTGAGCCTTGCCTAAATCTTCCTACATCTCATACGGGGCTCACCTATACAAATGTAAACTAAGCTGGTATAGGTTGAGCTCTCATATTGCCAAAACCAGCTTTGTTAGACGAGGCCCACAAAATTATGCTGGTATTCTAAATGTGCAGTACATTTAGATTACAACATAGCATTATCAATAGCATGTGTAAATCTGCCACTAGTGTCGACCACTTACATACAGGGAAAGTAGTTAAACGAGCATCATAGTTCAGAGTAACAGGTAGCGCTGTTAACGGACGAGCGACAGACAGTATGCCCGCGACACCTATCGCATCTGTCGGGGACGGTTGGCGAACGAAGGCCCAGGGTGTAGAGTCCATCATTTATTTATTACCTATAATCCTAGTCAATCCCTATTAATATTATTTGTAAGCTTTTTATTTTTATTTATTTAGTTTTTAGTTTAGTTTATACTTTAGATTTAATTTCGTTTTTAGTTTAAATTTTCCTTTTAATTTGTAAATAAAGCATCTGATTAATATTATAAATGCGAATTTGTATGGGTGTATGGATGTTTTTGCCACTTTCACGCCAAAACGGCTAAACGGAATGGCGAGAAAAACATGTTAGCTAGCTTAATTGTTACCTGAATTTAACACAAAGAATACTTTTTATCCTAGGAAAATATGAGTTCCATTCGATGGAATTTAAAAAAAATGGACCACACCTTTTATTCCGATGGCATCAGTTTGTATGGATATTTGGTCGGCTCTCAAGCCAAAACAGCTGAATGGATTGAAATTAAATTTGGCATGTAGATAACTTATTAACGAGATTGGCACATTACTTTTTATCTCGGGAAAATGTGAGAATCTGGGGATTGTAAAAAAATTACCAGATTAAAATTTACTGTGGTATTATTCTGTGACGGATAAAAGGATTGGGCGACATAAGAATTCGTTTACTATTTTCGTACGTAACCCCAAAATATTGTCTTACTAAGATTTATAGAACCCCACTGACAAGAGCATTATAAATAGTCAGCATTAAATCAAGATAATATATACTCTACATCCCCCTTATACCACATAATAGAATAGTCGGCGCAGGTTCTCCAAATGCACGCAGTAGCAACTCAATGGACCGGAAGTGACGAGGGCTGGCCGAGTACGAGCATAAAAACCTCAATTTGTAACGGAAATCCTTGGGACCTTTAGTTTACAACTATATCGCGACAGTAAAATGTTGCTGGTGTAGGATTTTAGGGAATTGGTTTAGATACAATGTTTAGATAATAAGAAAATTGTTTAAAACAGGATCGTTGCTTTAGAATTTTTCTAAAAGAATACCTATTATCTTTATGAACCATGTGCACAACTACTTAAACAAAATTAGAAATATAGAGAAACAAAATGTCAATTTCAAATACGAATTTTGATCTTTACCGAATGCCACCAAACCATAACAAATTTACGATTCAAATAAGATGCCTACTCCTGTATAAAATTTTGTTGACGATAACTTTCATAAGGGACCGCTCTTCATAATTTACTCTCTCTCAAGCGGTGTGTTCCAAAGAATATCGGGTTTATTACAAAATTGTAGTGCAGCTTGTTTAGGTCGTGAACACTCCTTGACCCTTTGATATATTTGGGTTAAACCTTGCGTCACAGAATAGCTAGTAAAAAAAATACTTGTGAGGTTTGTGTGTATGACACATCTTAAACACTTTTTTTGCACGTACGATGCTATCATCGTCACTCATAAAAATGTCTGAACAGTTTTATATAAAAAGAATTTTTCGATATCCCAGCGTTGATCCCATAGGAGAAGTTGTTCAGACTGGCAGAACCACGGAACAGTTTTTCTCTGTTCGGTGGACATAACCCCTGCCGTCTAATGATAACAACTGAGCTAGCCTAATGATGACCTAGCTTGCATTCCAAAGCCCGGGTTATATTAAAAAGGATTATTTCAAACGTCACACTATAAAATTATATTTGACTATTTCAACTTCCATTTTAAAGCTCGCCAACTTTCCTACAAATGCAGTATTTAGTCAGAGGCGCAGAGCGTCAAAATGAGCCGTTTGGATTGGAGCAAACTCTGCGCATTAGAGTTAAATAATTCTACTATAACTCAAACAACTACCAACCTATCGTAGTGGTAATTTAAATGCAATTTCAGTTCTTGAACTCGCTAAGTTAAAGACGTTTTTACCGATTTAGCAATTTTGTAGGTAGGTAGACTTCTAAAATCAGATTATACTTATTTATAAATTTGATTTGTCGTATTTTTCTTTAGCATGAAGGAGGGCTTCATGCTGAAAACGTGGCCTTTGGGTCTTAAGCTATGTCTACCCCGTAAGAATAAGACTCTTCATTACTTCATGTCTTACTGTTCGTTGATATGAATTTGCAAAAGTCGCGGCTCAAACGTGACATTTGCCTAGCAGAGACCATTCGGGTAGAATATATATTACTAATGTCTGTCAAATTTTATTTAAGTAAGTATAATTTTTATGTTGTTACTTCGGTTTATAGCAAATAATATTTTGTAACAATTCTTTTGTCTTACTTATTTTAAAAAAATGGAGCAACTCCTGTGCTCTATACCAAATTGCTTTCAACGGCAAATAAGAAAAAAATGATTGACCATCCATACAAAATCCATACAGATCTGTATATTGCATATAATCATACACTCGTAAGTAAATGAAAACAACGACAGAGGTGTAATGAGACAACTAAACAGTGGCTGATTTACCAATAGACTGAGTAGGCTAAAGCCTATGGCGGCACATTTGAGGGACGGCAAATTTTAGGCCAATTGCACCCTCTCCATCGAGAAGGTAAAAAGCTGCTTCTATATATGATATTTCATAGAACGCAGCTTAAGAGCAGAAAAATATGAATAGCCTACTGGCGTCAAATGTGTAAATCCGCCACTGCACCTAGACTATGTCGGTACATTTTAAATCTCATTTTCTTTTAGTTGAAACCACGCAATTAATATTAGCAAACTGCATTGCAATCAGCGGCCGTAAGAATAATATTATGGCGATTACCACACTTCGTTTGTTATTCCGGCTCGGCAACAGTTGGTAGTTTAGAAAACACGCGGGCTCGATAGCCGGACGAGACCCGCATTGTTCAGACTGTAGCGAAGTATCGAATCGCAATGATCCAGTTAAGAACTTTAGTGGTTTCCATCCTCTTTTTATGGTGCACCTCAGTCGTAAGTGTTTTATTGCATTACTTTTCATATTAAAATACCGGACAGGGTAGCACACCCAAGCATTCGATAAGGAACGGAATCGGAAATGCGCTAAAATGTAAGACAAAATTGGTTACATGTTAATGCATAATGTCTACCAGTAAGTATGTAGAACCAGGCCTTTGTCACTCCCCATTAAGGTATCGAAAATATATCTAAATTATTACTATGAGCGCGGCGACCACTTCGAAGGGGAAAATTCAGTTACATGAATCGTTTGTCAAGAGTAATAAGAATAAAATTGGCTTACAATGGATGTCTAGGTATGTAAACGTAGAGGTGAGGAGTTCTGACGCAAGCTAAATTAAACCATAGCGCCAACCACATTAATTAGATATTTCTTTGAATTTCTTTTCTGAGTAAGACTTTAACTATTTGCACACACGTGTATTTTAACGTGTCAACCGTGAAAATTACCAGTTAAGTGTTGTTTTTTTCTATTGAAGCCTAAATATAGATTTTCAAGGGATTCCCGGTGGAATCAAAAAGGTACGCATCATTGTACCCTGTCTCGGCGTTTGATTGAGCAAACGCCGGTTCCCAACAGAGTTCATCTACTTCGCAACTGGCGACAAATTGGAAACAACTTATCGCCAGGAGAGCAATCCACGTTGACAACTTCGTTATTGAGTATTTACGAGTACCTTCCCAAATTCAAATTAACGTAACCTTTTAGTATAATAATATAATTGTTTATTATGTTATACTCTTCCATTTTGGTCTGAGAGAAAGGAAAAACTTAGAATGTTCCAGCTGATTCTCTCCCTGCTCAGATAGTAAACACCGATCGAGGGAATGGGGCGAGATTAGAATCATGTTAATGGGCGATGCGACTAGAAACCCATCACTATTTTGATTCCTTTTTCATCTTAACGCCCATCATCACGCTAAAAGCTAGACCCTGGGCTCTGTCTACCCTTAGAACTTTAATGGCACTTTTAGAATAGAGAAAGAGAGAGAGAAATATATGTATCTAGTAATTTGAACTAAGATTCCCTATAGACTAGAAAAACTAAGTATTGTTAAAAATAATGTATCTAGCAAGAAGTTCTTCTTTTTCAGCCTTACAGACAGCGGGGACTCAGTAATATGACCCTGTTGGTCCCCTTTGGGTACATAACCCTAAAAAATAACACCTTATTTACTATATACCTACTAGTAATAGTGCCTCAAGAAACAAAGAAAAAGACATGGTTTGTAGGTACTGTAGCTTGCCGGGGCTGCAACGCACCTCTTAACAATGACAGCTATCGTGGAAAGGGGCACAGGGCTAAAGATTCCTGTTAAATCACTGGGATTATTAACTTCTATTAAGTTGTTATTATAATTTTAAGACACTTCATACAGGTAGCACGCATAAATAACCCTACTAAGGATTATGGAGATAACAGAAAAATGTTAATATTTTTGCACGGAGAGATTTAAAAGCATCGAAATGTACCTAATTAAGTATTTACGAAGTTACCGCGTATGAAACGTAAAAAAGACTTAACCTGACTGACTACCTGAATTTTCCGGGGTCCAGTGCTGCCCCCATTTGAAATAAATCTATTAACATGAAGCTTCCGATAAGAGCCGGTTATCTATGGTCTGATCAATGCCAAATTTGGCCAGAAAAAGGCCAGAGGGCGCTCAGGGCCACAAGACTTAAGTACCGCTTTTGGCGTGAAAAGTAAATCAAAATAGGGTGATGGGTTGCTGGCCGCATTGCTTATTAACATGATTCGCGTTTTCGCCCATATGCTTCGATCGGCTTCTATGATCTGCGCGAACTAATTGAAAATTTCTTTTTTCATTCTTTTTTCTTCTCCTAGACAAGCAGGGAAGGGACCAAAATTTATAGAGATAGCAAATCAAATTATCATTTAGGTATAATACGAGTAGCTTCATTTATATTCTTCAATACGTCAATTAAGTATTTCATAATTAATACTGTTTTAACAATACTATAATAATAATATACTTCTATACCACACGGAATATAACTTTAAGTTGTTAAACAAGTTAAAATTTATGAAGATTCCATACGAGGGTCAAACTGAAAGTTCTTAGAAAATCAAAAACTGAGCACACTAGCAAGTTATTCCTTTTATTACATCTTTTCAAAATAGTGTCCTTTCACGTCAATACATCTCTGCATCCGATGGAACCACTGAGAAAAGCACTTTGCCCACTCGTCTTTTCAACGGCGGGCGTTTTGAAACGCAGCCACTGCTTCCTCGGCGTTCATAAAACGTTTTCCTCGAAGGTTTTCTTTTATTTTCGGGAATAAATAAAAATCGCAAGGTACAAGGTCGGGGCTATATGGCGGGTGACCTAGTAATTCCACGTTTGATGTCGCCAAATAGTCGATCGTTCGCCCGGCGGTGTGCGACGAGGCGTTGTCGTAGTAAAGGAGGATCCTAATGCGAGGTCGTTTCTCCCGAACTTTTTCCAAGACAAGTGGCAAACAATTGTTAGTATACCACTCTGCAGTAACTGTTTTTCGATCCTCTAAAACAATTGTCGCGTAATGACCGGTCCTTCCGAAGAACGAGGCCACCATCTTTTTTCCCATGCTTCGACCTCTCTTCACTTTAGTTGGCAACTCCTCGGAAGGAAACACCCACTGAGCAGACTGTCTTTTGGTTTCGGGATCATAACAGTACCTAAATCCAGCTTTCGTCACCCGTAAGTATGTCAAACACAGCATTTGAGTTACCTCCGTTAAATCTTTGAACCATTTCACGTCACCAATCAACACGACGGATTTTTTGGGCCTCGGTCAAATCGTGAGGTATCCACCGGGCACAAAGCTTCCTGACCGCTAAATGTTCATGCAGGATTTTGTGCACTTGGCTCATACCGATGCCTAAACTTGCTCGAATTTGCTGATAGGTCACTCTTTTGTCAGTCTCTATCATACGCCGCACAACACTGATGTTATCTTCAGTCGTCGCCGTAGTAGGACGTCCCTCACGCAGATCATCGGTGAGATTAGTGCGACCACGTTTGAACTCATTAAACCAAACCAGTTGTAAACAGTGGCACAAGATGGGGCTTCATCGTGAAAGGCCAATCGAAGTCTATCATAACTTTCTTGTTGACTTAAATGACAACGAAAGTCATAAAAAATCATTGCACGAAAATATTCTCGCGTTAAATTCATGCTGTGTGACACAGACAATTTTCAATTTGCTGCCAAATCGTAAAACAAATGACAAATTAATAAAATACATACTCAATAATATTTTCAAAGAGTTCCATTTTCAAAATTTAAACTATTTTTTTTTATTACACTGTTTACAAGTGGCAAGTTCTAAAGACTTTCAGTGTCGCCCTCTTACTTAAATAGATTAATAGTCAGTTAGTTTTTAGAAATTTTTCAAAATGTAATAAGTTATGAGATTTGAAAACGTAAATAACTTTCAAAACTAAAAACCGTTTTCAACACCAAACTACACAATAGGTACGACGAATGGAAAAATATTTTTAGTCCATCGGTTAAATTATAAAAAAATATTGTACACGTATTTTTTCTTTTCTCTGAGAAACAAAACATTACGTAACGGCTACTTACTATTTTACATACTTAGAGGTGACGTCGCAAGCCCCCACTCCGGAACTTTGATGCTTCGTACCTTTGTGAATTTTTACTTTTTCGGCAAACTGAAAAATATGGGTCCATTATTTTTGGATAATCTAAGAGACGGACTAATTACAAATTGTTTTTTCTAATCCTGTCGTCATCCCTGATTGGCCTTACAACTTAGCCCTTCAAACAAAATTATTTTCCAAATTGGTACAGACGTGTTCGAGTTATCAGGGAACATACATAAAAACATATATACTTACGAATTGATAACCTTTTCGTCTTTGAAGTCTGTCAAAAATATCATACAAAGACGATAGGTCTACAGGTCACAGAACAACTAATATAAGTATATATAATATGAACCTTTTTTCAGATATGCAAAATAGTACTCCCCAACAAATTACGGTATTTGGAGAACATGCTGAACTCGGAGGTGGTGGCAAAGGCGGCAAAGATCCGGCAGCGGATAGAGAACAACCCAGGCACCCCGGAGAACGACAAGGGCTGGCCGATGCTGCTCGCCAAGTACCAGGAGGAAAAGAAGGAACAGCAAGCCTACAACTATAACAATTTGTACAATAGACGCTTTGAGAAGTTTTAGCTTATGAAGCTGTATTTTTTAGGTTAATAGATTTTATTTGACTAATTCTAAGTAAACATCATTACTGTGCGAGTATTATTGTTAAAGAAGATTGATTTAACAGGTTTAAATTTATGATTTATTTAGGTATAGGTATTTCATATTATTGTAGAATCTTCATAAAACCCGTGATAAAACTTTAGTTCAGTATAATTAATTTTCTGTAAACTAAGGTACCTACCTACAAGTATGACTGTCAAAATAATAAAAAAATTAGTAGATAAGTGAATGTTAAAAATCATTGTAACGGTGTAAACGTAACGTATGTTTGTTCAAAAAGGTCTTTCTCTCTCTAGTGCGTTTAAGGTTGCATCCTTAGGTACTTAAGAAGGTAAGGTAGTATATTAACTTTAGTTTCTTAATATTACGTAATTGGTATGCTTATATATACGTAAGCACGTACTGTTGTAAATAAGTAAGTTAGATTTAAGTAAGTATAGGCCCCTATATGTTATCACATAATATAAGTAGATATTTGCCGGCAAATAATATCTAAGAAGTAGGTAGCGATTTAAATAAATGTTGAATAAACAATGAAATCAGTATTTTATTTGTTTATAAATTTGACGTTTCTTTATAAGGTATCAATTTAAAAAGTTTTAATTCTACAGGGAAAAAAGGAAATGATCCCCTGCTCTGTTTCAAGTTTCTTTTGTGTTTTTAAACCCGTTCACCGCGAATGTCGGATTTATCCGACAAACATTTTCATGTCAATTTCGCGAGCGTCGGATACATCCGAAAAAAAAAACACTGCTCGTATTGCACCTAACTTTAGTATCCACATCCCTTTTTGGTTGTAGGTATTGATTTTCGATTCACTTTGCCTCGCGATGGGGGCATGGCAACTGATTTAAAGTCTCGCGGTGAGGGGGTGTCAACGCAATGGAACCAAAACCTTGATTTAACTGCTAACAAAAACTACTGAACTAAGAAAGGAAATGTTGAAGCGAATAGTGGCTAATGAAGTCAGCCGACAAAAGTTCTCTTTAGTGGACTTAATTAACAAAAAAGCCAAAGGAAGTAGTGTTCTCGGACAAAGGGAGCATCCCCGTAATAAGGCGCGTAGGCAGCAACTTCTCGTAAGTATGTAGGTAGAAGAAATATATTGCTTTAGTTTCTTATACAAAACCACAATCGCTACTTTATCAAAGTACTTGTATTTCAAGTCATTTAGCGCCTTGAAGAAAAATTATATGTATGTACACGTCTCAAACTAGCTACGAAATGCTACAGGGCGTCGGTGTACGTGCTACGATTTTCGTAGACCCGGCGCCGTAGCATTGTAGCCGACCACGGGCACTGCTCTCTGCCGTTTTTAAATATTTTTATATTTCCCGAAACGTGGTACCCTACCTCTTTCCAGAAGGTAAAAGGTAAGTGTACGAATGTGTGTTTATTTCTTAGTAAACTCACTCTTTTTAAGCGTTTGTCTGTTAGCTTCATAAAGCGTATCTATTATAATAAAAATGGTAAGAAGTCCATAAAACGAAGGCTGCCAGTTCATTATAATGTTATGAGGAACTTATTTTTAATGCTTTTAAGTACATATAAACGGTATTTGAATTACTGTCTACAAGAAAATTAAATCCGCTATAATATGTACTCGTTGGTATTTCAATATGTTAGAGATAATCACAAAAAATACCAAATCTGAACTAGTCTCAGTAAACTTGCCAAGCAAGTCTTACCAGTAAGACTTGCTTGGCAAGTTTTACTGGTAAGCAAGTTTTACTTGGCTAATAGCCTTTTTTAAGGCTAGCCTACTAATTTAGAGGCTTAACAGGTTAAAAGCCTATTTAGCCTTTTAGCCTTAAGTTATTTCGATTACTTGGGTGTAGGTTTAAAAATCTTGTCAAAGGCCTAACCTATACTAACAGCAATAAAGCCTAACCCTCTAAAACGGCTTCCATAGCCGTTAGCCTCCTCCAGGCTATGAAGCTTCTGGCTGTCTAGGCTATAGCTTCCAATTAAGATTATTAGCGTTATATTGGTGGTTCAATCTAATACTGGTAAACCTATATAATACTATTATAGTACTTTTATATGGTTTTTTATGCGTTTATTTTTGATATAGGGACCGTGTATGCGTGAACGCGTTACATAAACGTTTACCAAAATAAGTATCGTATTAAGTATTGAATAATTCACCAACTTAATTTTACGAATAACGAAATAATCTTTGTATTGTTTAAACTCATAAATATGATAGCCTACGTAAGGCTGAGTCACAAAAAAGTCTACAGCCTTAATCTCGTAAGTCTATGACTTGAAAAAAGCCTACAGTCATAAAAAGGCCTAAAGGCTTTTTAGATTCATAGGCTTTTTATGATACAGAGCCGAGCTCTGCTTTATTAGCGTAGCCCTAAAAAGAACTGATAACTAGGCTTAAATTTAGGACTAAACGCATATAAGCCCCGAGAACACTACATGCAATCAAAAGCAGGTCGAACCGTAGACCGAGAATTCTAATTTATTGGTCAAAATTTAGTATTTTATTTCAATCACATAACGAGCTTATACTTTTTATGTAGACCTAAAGTATTATAATTAAAACCTATACATAGGTAGGTATGCATTTTTATGCAATTGTACGACTATAGGTACGACTTACTGTACTTTATTCGATTTAGTCAAGACACGAATTCCTAAATAGAATCCTAGAAAAGTGATCGTGGACTTTGAAGAGGCCGCAATCGCGGCATTACGCCAATTTGATAAAACAATTAAAATCAACGGATGCCACTTCCACTTTACTAACAGTTTATGGCGAAAGGCGAAAGCTATGAAAATTAACAAAAATAAGCGTAACAAGAGAATAGTGTCTTTATGTTGTAATCTAGCTCATTTGCTTATAGATAAAATTAACGAGGGCTGGGTTTACATAAAAGGACAAACTACGGAAAAAAATAAAGCAATGAAAAATTCATTAATTATTTTGATAACTTTTGGATGAAACCTGCGCTACTATGAAATTTTGGTGCGTGTTTAGTGCACGACATCGCACCACAAACGCGGTGGAAGAATGGCACCATAATATTAATAAAAATGTATCAAAAAATGAAAGCACCTTATTAATAGTATTCAATATTTTTTACGATGATAGCAATTTAACAGCCTTTTATGCAAATCACCACCCAAAAAAAGAAGAAAAGTTAGTCAGGAAAATGATGATTTCATTAGAAAAACACAAATGGAATTAATTTCTGGTGATATAAGCATTGCTCATTTTTTTGGACAAATTTCTTTAGCGTAAGTCATACATAATTCATATTATATATTGCCCTAATTAGCAATAAAAATATATAAATTTTTTTTGAAGGAAAATTACCTTTATTTTATATTAAATTACTTGTTAATTAATTTTATTGCGATTTATTAATTTATTCATTCATACATGATATTTTTAGAAAATGAAACTAATGAGAATGGTGTTAACTATTTGACATTAGTTTCACTTGTCCCATTAAAAAAAAACAATGGAACTACTAAAAAAAAGAATTCTCACTTGTTCCATGGAACTATTTGCCAATGGAACTAGTGAGAATGATCCAAAAAGAAACTAATACTCCCTTATTGATTATTTATTTAACAAAATTACTTTTCCAGAACCAAACTAGGCGTTTCCACGCTCGACAAATTTATAGCCGCCATAAAATTTTAACCGTTCCGTTTCCGCCGTCTAATGTCTTACCTTCCCTTTCTAAATAGCTTCGGAGCTGGTATTCTCTATTTAATATTTATTTGCTGCTACAGATTGGTATATCGACCAGCTAGATAATAGTTACGAAAAATTATTTTTGTACGAAGCTGATTAACTTTAACACCAGGCAGCCCCGGATCTAGGGGAGGGGGGCAAGCCGGGGTCCATGCCCGGGCGGCGAAGTCAGAGGGGCGGCAAAGTCTAATATATCCACCCCTCCCATGATACCGATACGGAACGGGGGCGGCGTCTGGTTACTTTTAAAAAACTATAAAAGTTGTTTACTATTGTACAGACGCTCGTTCTGAATCTCGTACTGTTCAGGTATTAGTAAACAAGTAGGCGGTAAAACCAAGCTGGGCCTGCTATATGCACATATTTTGTGGCGCCTCAATAAAATTCTAAATCCGGTACTGACACCAGGTTTAAATCATTATCGTAACTTCCAACACAGTAAAAAATCTAGGTCTATGCTTTTATTACAGGGTCAATGATTGTAACGTAATTTAAAAAAAAAAAATTCGGCTTTGAATGCAACCCAAATAATGTTGACATGACAATATTTTTTTTCAACAAGTCTTCTTGTTTTGGACACACTAAGTTAGTCTGTATTTCGTAAAAGCGAAGACTTACCTATATTAGGGAATCTTGAATCTCATATATTGTCCATCCATCTTGAGATTTTTACTAAGACAAAAAAATACTAATAATCGAATTAATGAGGGATAAAAAGGCCCGTCAATTCAAAGGAGAAACAATTACTAATTGAAAACACAACAAAAAGGCTAAAACTAAACTTTTCGAGATTGACATTCTAAAATTAATAAAATTTAAAAAAAAAATCTCGGCTACCTTTTTATATACCCAGTGTCACTCTCAGAATTAAGAGGAATCTAATGACACCTCTCAAGCTTAAACCCTTCGAGCCGTTCAGGCCGCAGAGCGTGCCAAACAATTATACATACATATTTATTTATTTACCAATTTATGTACACGGAAAATTTATACAGAGAATACCTACATCAAATAAAAGTTGAAAAAAGATCTAAGAACGAGATGGCATCTCATTCAGAAAATTTTCCAAGATGTGTGGCGTCGTTGGCGTGATGAATACTTAACCCAACTTACAGCAAGAAGTAAGTGGAGAAAGTCACGGCCAAATATCAAGATTGACGACATTGTCATTATCAAGGATGACAATTTACCGCCGGGAAAATGGTCTTTAGGTCGCGTAGTAGAGCTCCATCCCGGTAAGGACGGCTACGTACGAGTCGTAACCTTAAAAACCAAAAACGGTTTAATGCAACGGCCTGTTGTAAAATTATCTATTTTACCTGTAAATCCAGGTCAGATATCTGCGATAAATCAGGAATCAGAAATTGCTTCTAATCAAGCTGAGGCTACTCAAAATAGTTTAACTTTTAAAAAACCAAAAAAATCGTTCAGTCTCACGACAGCTGTTACGCTATTGTTATTTTTCATAATGTTACCATCTGCTTTTTGCGCCTACAATATAACGTTATTGCAGGATAAAAGTCTTTATTTCGATCGCATAGGTGACATGCATGTGATTCGGGATGACTGGACGTTGGTCGTTTATTACGATACAAAACCTTATCAAGTAGGCAATGAGGCTCTCGATAAATATATACAGTACTTAGATCGTTTATGCAGTGAAATGAAGACACAATCACATTGCGACGGAGTCCTATTGCAATTACGTCACGAGTCCAGCGAACTTAGGTATTACAATGACATATTAATGAATCATCATAACAAGCAGGTCATTCGTAAACGCCGAGGTTTGATAAATGGGATATGAGGTGAGTACGCGCGACGCTCTTGATGGCCGGCTAATTGCGAACTGCTTTAAATTACGTAAAAATGCGCATCGAACCACTTGGGCTGATGTAGCATTTTATTGTACGACTTGCTCGTACATATTCCCGGGCGGGAAAGATGGGATTAGTAGATGGGATGCTGCGTGATACATTATTCTATGAAACAAATTGTATCTATGAACTAAAGGTTAGTACTGATTTACAAGATGATAGCGAACTGATACAATATGCTTTAAAAGTGATCCAAATGAATTATTTTGTCCATTTCACTTGACATTACACTACACACAATCGTCTGGAAGGCTAAATGCCGACGCAAACACGATAGGGGACGAACCTTGTTCTTTCGTAGAAACTCGCACACAGTGAACAAATTTCAATAGTATCAAAGGCTTGTATTGAGCAAATAATATTACATTCTACTTATGTATTTTATTTATTTTAGAAGATAAGTGATATTTATAGCCAGTTATTATTTTCATATTCATATATTATTTAAATATTATAGGTACATAACATAAATGTAAGTATACTCCTAGCCTACGCAACGGATTGCAATGCGGTTTTCATCTATTGAGTAATTCAAGGTTTATCAATACCTATATGTTTATTACATAACATAAAAAAGTCGTTAAACATCTAATAAAAGCTAAGCAAAAAGTATGTTGCGCACGACGAAGTTTTTGGATGTGGGTTAGAAATAATAAACCTTAAAATTTCTTAATTCCTTTCTTAATTTCCCTCGGGTACATACAATGTGTCGCGGAAAATGTCTTATTTTATCACGATGCAAGCGCCGGAAAATACAGGCTCACTGGTAAATCATACAATCAGTTTTTTTCTTATCCTTCCAATCACAGAAATAGTTCTGTGCTTCCAATATATTGCGACCTCTATAGTTCGATTCGAGGCACAGGTTGCAAGTATTCTAGCTCCCGGGACATAGTACATTTCCAAAACCGATCCTCGTAAACGGATGCTCAATTGCTCAGAGTCATCATATAGGTAATACGACACTGAGCAATTTCTACCGAGGAGGTTACTTACAGAGATAATCAAAATAATTCGCTCATTTATAGATATACCGTTACATGGAAATTATTTGAATTTACCTATATCAATGAAACTACATAGGTAATAAAATAATGTACGAGTAGTATAGTAAAAATATGTCAAGTGATTCACTAGCTAGCCTGTATATACCACAACACAAATAATCATTATTTTGGGCCAGCGACGTAAATAAATATACACATTATATACATACTTATTAATATAAAATGATTAACTAATACTTATCTATAATAATATCAAAGTAAATAATGTAATTAGATAATAAAATTTATGTACTTAGAATGAGAATAATTTTAGCAGCGATTTGATAAAGCAATAAGAACATTTTAGAAAAAGGATCACTGACGTTGTTCTTACGAGAATACATTTAAATCTCGTACAAAAGATTCTTCCGTATTTTGGACATAGACACATTTTCTTTCGTGGACGAAACCTACCTTAAGACATAGAAAAAGAAAATAAATATCTTTATCAATTTGTTAAACCGTAATCGACAGCGCCTTAGCGTCACAGAATACCAGCATTCTGGAAATATTTTAGCGGAAAACGGTATCAGTGTTGCGATAAATGCTTATCTTAGCCAAACGCATTAATCACTTTGTTATTCAAACAAAACAGTGCTTCAGTACACGTTTTAATTGATCACTAAGCATAGGATAACAGATTTATCAACATATTCTAATATCTACTTGAGTATGGAGCACATAGGGATCACAGTGGGTAACTAATAAGCGTTTGCACACGAAAAATTAAAACTGCAGATAGACTGCTCGGTTGATCGGAAAGTATATTACAAAACACAGTTTCCTTTGATAGGACGGTAAGTTAGTTTGAGAGATTAGCTTTTTGGCTGTCAATTATTAATATTGTATGCCTGTATAATACAATGTAAAATACGACGAGAATATGTAAGTAATATTTCACGATTTGGTAAGGGACTAATTAGGTTACCTCAGAGTTTCCAAGATTCGTTAGTTGACTCTTTGTTGCATGTACATGAAAATAACAGCCATAGTGCTTACCCCTAAACACTGTACCCTATGTGTAGATTGAGGTAAATGAAATGCTGTTAAGTTACATAATATGATGGAGAATATAAACCAAAGTCTATAGTCTGTCAAGGCTATCCCCCGCCCCCCGTCCCTAAGATTCTAGACAGATGGACCGCATTGGAACTGCTTTTTGAAAGCAACATTTTAGTTCAGATGCAGTTTGCTAGTACCTAGTTGGTACGACTTCGATGAAATTGCAAACGAACTATAGCTAATCGAAAGCGATAAAAACACGACAAAAAACTTTATATTTTGAAATCGATACTTATACAATATAGAAATGAATTCTAAAGTGAGGACACTAAGCACGATGAATTTTGTGCATTGACACGCCATTTTCTATCTCTATCGCACGCGCATAGTTATATCGCTGTCCAGCTCGCCGTGTGTTCGAGCGGGACAGCAATATAATTAGTGCTTAACGTCCTTACTACATTTAGTTATTCACTTCAGCATTTTCATGTGCCCAAGAAGGGATCCCCTTTCTTGCATAATTTGTTTTGTCCTAATGTTCTTTGGAATACTAGTTTTAGCATAAAATATTTTAGCATAATAGTTCATAGGCATAATTGTCTTTTTTTTTCATACGGGTAATATTGCCCTAATTAACCTTTACGCTAATTTGTTTTAGCAGAATGTTAATTCGCAATAACTCCGCAGGCGTATAATAACTATAAGACTAATAGTATTTGGACATAATATTTTTAGGAACAGCAGAAACAAAATTAAGTTATTTTTTTCGCTTATTTTTTTAATTATCATGCAAAAAAAAATGATGACCACCCGAAACAACTGTGAGGGCTAAGGGGAGTTAGTTTCAAGTTATTTTTTTTTTTGATCACTCGGTACATGTTTGAGGGCAGAAGGGAAGTTAGGTTCAAGTTATTTATTATGACCATCTGGAACAACTGTAAAGGCAGAAGAGAAGTTAGGTTCAAGTTATTTTTTTTATGAAGACCACCCGGCACAACTGTAAAGGTATTTTCTACCCACCATGTTAAGTGCCTACATATTTATTTGAGCAATAATGTTTATAACACTTTAGGAGTCAGATATTTATTCGGCGTATTATGACTATAAAACTTATGCCGTAATATCATTTTGCGTAACTATAATTAGGCTTTGGAATAGTATACTTAACAATAATGATGCTTATAGATGTTATGCTTTAAAAAATTGTGCCTAAAAAATTATGCCAAATAAATATTGTGCGTAACTATTATTAGGATAAGTAAAAGTATGCCATTTTAAATTATGACATAAAATCTTATGCAAAAAAACAAAATAGGGGACCGCCCAAGAAGAGTACCGTTCAACATTTATCAAGGGATATGTAGACGAAACATTGAAAAATTTATAAATATAAAAAGAGGTAAATGGTTGCAATTCCTGCATTGTTGATTTTAAGTAGGTAATCAATTTTAACGTAGTTCTTCGAAATTGAAGAACTAGCAAAAAAACAATCGATTAAAGATCCCATGTTTTCATTGAAAGGGATTTACATTTATCCACTTTGTAAATACATTAAACCTTCGATCATTGAACAATAAAGAGTAATGTCACTTGCCTGAGTAAACTTAGACTGAGCCAGTGCCAGTCTCATTACTTAATAATTATTTATCATAAATCAGATTAATTTGGGAATGTATAAAAATATCTACTTACGCAATTTTAATCTCTTTCAGCTAATAAATATTATACTTACCTATCTAATTGGCAACGAATTAAATATAAGTAAAATAATCGCAAATTATTAATTTATTTCAATGTAAGAAGACATTTTACATAATTTAATGTTTGGCATTCATTTCTATCACATGGGTAATTTAAATATGCTGGAAATTAAATGTATTTACTGACGATGTCATACACTAAAGGTTTATAATTTAACAATTTTATTATAATAATATTTTTCAACTGAATCCTAGCAAAATACTTTTAATATTATACAAAATATCATTTTTTTTTTCATCGATTAGACAGCATCATTAGACCATTAAGAGGGAAAAAATATTAAATGGCTAATAATGCCATTCGTACGGGACTTAAATAGACTAGAAACCACAGCGGCTACTTTAATAACAAAAAATCTCACTTGTGTGCATGGAGTTTGTGTTCTTGCGACATATTGCTATTAAGCGTCACTGGTTACAGCGCTTAGGAAGCGGCAGTAGACTTAGCTGTAAGTTACCATTTAACGTCAAGAATTGTGCAACAAAACAAAGTGACTTTTATTAAGTGATATATCCTATGATAATAAAGATATATTTTAATTTACTCTAAATAAGTGATGGTTATAAATAAATATCCCCACGTGTATATGTCAGACAATTTGCAAATATATAAATAAATATATACTGACAAATTACACAGATTGAGTTAGCCCTAAAGTAAGTTTGAAACTTGTGTTACGGGATTCAAATTTAATGTTACTTTATTTTACAACAAAAACATATTACAGATAAACATCCAAGACCCAGGTCAATCTGTAAAGCTCATTTTCCATATTGACCTAACAAGGGATCGAACCCGGGACCTCCGGTGTGACAGCCTGGCAAGATGACCACTAGGTCACAGAGGTCGTCAAATATATTTTCATTAATTATTTGGTAAAGATGCATAAACAATATAATTTCTATTGTGTCTGGAGGGGTCTGGAACCATTGCAGTGAGACAGTGAGAGTGTTTATTAACTTGCAACATATGTGTCTTTGTTCGGGTTCTGACAACTTTTCGGTTTCCAATCGGGATGGAATTTTGTATCCAAATGTAAATCAGACGATAAATCTATATTATAATCCCACAAAACATAAATGCAAAAATGCATGCAGAGTTACTAAAGGTGGCCATAGACAACAATGTTTATGTCGCAGGTGAAGTGGAAGACATACAGCCTTAGCAATATATAAATAAATGGTTTATCTGGCCTGAAAGCTTTACCACAATAGTTAAAAGCTAATCAAGAAAGCTGGATTATTATTACAAGCATAATTATTTGAAAATAGTTTGATTCAGTCCAAAAGTGTACAGATATAGACCCATGATAAAAGCCGACATAAGACGACGTTTAGAAAACAATTGACAAATTACAACGAGCAAATTGCGGACTTGATTTTCATCATCAAAAATTTAAGAACAAGGTTCGTGTTGGTGGTAGGTCATTTTCTATGTCTCCCTATTTTCGACTTGACTAATTTTATACTAAATCCTGCTTAGTAGATGTCATCTTGGATATACTAGAACAATTTTACATACTTTTAACTTAATTAAACAAACAACCAAACTAATGTAGTGAATGAGATTAAACCTAATGGACAAAAAAAATGATACCTCAATTTTTTCAAATCAATATATAATCCGCTATTTTCCAACAAGTCAAATCAAATACTGTTTTCTAAACGTCAAAACAAATATTTTCTGATTTGTATGAAATACAGGCAGATGACGTCGTAGTTTCTTGGAGTCGAATAGCGCTCTTATTATCAGTTTTTCCGGGATAATAAATCAATATCACGTTAAAATGCATTTGTTCAGTGACAAGTGACATTATTTTGCGACGTTTGTATTTTTTTAACAGTACAAAACAATTTATATTTGACCCAGGAAAATACCCAATTATAGTCGCTACTTAGACATCATTATCGTGTATTTATTCATCTTAATGAAAACAGTGAAACTACCAGTAATACATATTCCAGTATTAAGGCGAGTAACATTGTTTCTTTTTAGGGTTCCGTACTATAAGGGTAAACTCGGGACCTTATTACTAAGACTCCGCTGTCCGTCCTTCTGTCTGTCTGTCACCAGGCTGTATCTCATGAACTGTGAGAGCTAAACAGTTGAAATTTTCACAGAGATATATTTCTGTAGCCGCTGTAACAACCATTACTAAATATTTAAAATAAAATTAGGTAAGTGGGGCCCATACAACAAACGTGATTTATTGACCGAGCGAGCGAAGCGTCTCAGTTTTGACTGGCCGAAAATTCTTTTGACTGTCTGTCTATCTGTTCTCGCCTACATCATTACCTAGAGATCATTAAATAAGAGGTTTAGAAATGCGACCATTTCTAAACCTCTCATTTAATGATCTCTATGTTTATGGTCGGCAATTCAACCATAAGTTGTCTAGAAATCGATTTTCTGTATATTTTGTATTAGTGCATTCAGTGTGATGTCGTAAATACAAATCTATGGGATGACAAGTACTGAAATGGTGAGTAGTAACTGTGACATCGTCGATACAGAGATAGAAATGTTTTTTTATATAAACATACCGTCTGCGGCTTTATGAGTAGATTAGATAATAGTAGTTATAGATAATGGTACGGAACCCATCGTGCGCGAGTGCGACTCGCACATGGCTGGTTTTATTTTTTTAGACTACATTCTAAGCGTTGTATTTTCGATGAGCCTTTATTAGAGACCATCATATTTAGTCAGCTTATATCAAAGGTCTACCTTACGCATGTCTATTGGTCACACAGAACAGAAAACACTTATTTTAAAATGTAATTTTAAGCGTAGGTGAAAAGAAAGTCTACAAACGAAATATGCAAATAGAAATAATTTAACATGTACTTATACACAAGTTTGTAACTTCCTGTTGTGCGACCGAATTAGGCCTCTCCAGCACCACATGGCGAAATTAATACCTTAGAAGTATGTGTATTTTACCAATAGAAACAAAAAACTATTTATTAAAGGAACATTATATGTTCATGGTGAACGCACACTTATCCGAACCGAACGCGTCGAATCGATCGAAGTTTTTAAGGCCTCGCATATCTATCCGCACCCAAAGAAACGACCGCGCCGAAAGAATCGGCCGCGCCGAAAGAATCGTTTCCGTTTCCTTTACACCTGTCGCACTGAACATGTGAATTGTGATGAATCTTGATAAAAAAAATATTGATAGTGCTTTAGTTACTGGTAGTGCAGTTACTCGCGCACATCGACCTTACGCACACATTTGTCAATGTCGAAATGCAGGCGATTCGATGCATCGACCACGCCGAATTTGATGACGTCATTTAAATTCGTCTAGGAATTATGTGCTTGTTCCGGTTTTTGACGATTCGACGCGGTCAGGTGTGCGAGGTTTTATAGGATTTCATATAATTCGTTTCTTTAGGCTCAGATAAGCGTGTGTTCACCTTTAGGTAGAAAAAATTAATATTTTTACGTACAGCCAACATCAGTGTCAAGTACCTTACGCACAAAGATGTATTGGTAAAGTGACGAAATTAGGCAGCTTGATGTGCTTCAATAGCACAAGCTGCCTAATTTCGTCTCCGTTCATCTGACAATACTTTAACACTATAACTCCCATTATAAAAATGTTATATAACGTGTAAAAATATATATACTTACTAAAACAATTTAAAGTCTGAAATTAGTCCATGATACTAAAAAACTTACCCTGAGGAACATATGTATTTCAAAATATGAAAAAAAAATTTTAGGCATCCCATAAAAGTTGGCCGAAAAGCTGCATCCCTAAAGTGGAACTGGGCAGGACATGTTTGCCGTATGCCTGACGAACTCTGGGCCAAAACAGCGACCCAATATATTCCTTACAACGGAAAGCGGAAGCCTGGTAGACCCGGAAAGAGATGGAGGGACGAGCTTGACTCCTACTGCAGGGATTGGGCGTCAAACGCCCTCGACCGAGATAGTTGGAGTGCTGGAAGGGAGGCCTTTGCCCTGCAGTGGGACAGTATAGGCTAAAAATAGAAAATAGAATAGAATATAAAAGTTGACCGATCAGCTGATCCGAGTTTCTAAAGGAGGCAATTTTTTTCATATTTCGATAATGTTCCCTAAGAAATGTTATACAGTATCATGGACTGAATGTACCTTTCATATTGTTTTAGTATATTTGTTCGACCGTGTATATTAATATGGTGAAGTCCCGGAACGAAAACGTTTATAAACAGTTTTTATTAGCTTTAGCCTTATATATATACCAATAAAACTTAACCGGTTTATTTTTGTATTGGTATAATACATATACTGGTGAACAATAAAGGGATGTGGACTGGGAAAAAATATTATTTTATTTAGTCCGTCAACGAGATTATCCAAAAATAAAGGACCTATATTTTTTCGGCTAGCGAAGTAGTAAAATTCACAAAGATACAGCGTTTCGAACTTACGTCACCTTTGGTAAAAATCGAAGCTGAGCGAAATTTAATTGCCCTGTATCTATGTCATTATTAGCAATTCAGATGAAAGAAAAAAATCGTATAGGTACCATTACTTTTTTATAATCTATCGAATGAACAAAAACTTTTTTAGTTACATCCCTATTCAAAACAATCTTTACGGGCTAGAAATACTTCATTGTCTTAGCTAGTTGTACTTTATGTCATTATTATATTCAGAAATATATATAGGAATAAAAATATTTGAGCTATATTATAAATTTCGACATACTTTACACCTACTATAATATTTATAAAACATTAAGTATATGTGTGCGTCCAAGCAAAATGGGCCCAGTTGGCGGCATTTATTTCACGAGCTACGCAATTTTGCAAAGTAAAAAAATATCAACTGATAATTAATGCTCAATTATCTACAAGTTTATTTAGTAAATTACTTTATATGATGTCTCTGAGTACAATTTGTTTTTATTTTAAATAGAAGTGTGGCTCTTTTACAAAACTTTGAAAATGCTTTTTCTCAAATCTAGCTTTTTTAGAGAAATAACTTCATATTTTTTTAAATCCCTATTATCAATTGACTATTCCGAATTTAGTCTTATCTCAATATCTTTTTGCTTGGACGCTTATGTTTGTGTAAAATAAATTAATTCCATGCGGGTTATTACAATTGATAAATTAAATATTAAAAACACAAATTAAATAAAACAAAAAGCAACGTTTAGATTTACAGGTTTACGATTCAATTATACCTTTACCAAATATATAAAATAGTATATTATTAATTCAATTCAAAAACATAACTACAACTCATATAATAACATTAACGATCCTTCAATTTACACATTACAATGATATGTAACACTATTTACATGAATATAAAAACAGCATCTAAGGTTGCCTCTATAGAATAAATAAATCTATATCTAAAAAAAAACGTTATACAAAAAATATATGAGTAATCGCGAACTATACAAATAATATATTACAGTGAGTAGAGAACGTCGCGCACTACGCGGTCTCGATAACATCAAACTCGTTTGAGATGCTGACTAACCTGATTATTTTACTATACATAGAATTGATTATAGACAGATTTTTAAATATGGTCAAGTACAATTTATTGTACATTTACATTATAGTAAATTACAGCATATTGAGTTGACATATTTCGTATTATGTTTTCCATAAAAGCGTTTGTTCATTATTCTAAACCAATTTCAAAGGACTTCAAATAAAAAAATAAAAAAACACCTCAGAAAAATCAATTCATCCAATTTGAATTTTAGGCATTCAAAACCTGGAAATGTTACTTAAAAGCGCATGATATCGAAAAGCTAGAATATTTTTTTTCACAATCCTGTGCAATCAGCTCAGTAAGTGTTCTTTCCGAATGTGCAATCACTCTTAATATGAAACTTTTAAAATAGCAGTCAAGGATCAGACATGGAGCTAGCAAACGTCCTGTCGTCTTGCGATACTGGTTTGCTTTAGGTTTGAGTTACACTGTCTTATATTTGGTTGCTGATACCATGATACTATCAAAATTTAAATGACGATTACTGTGTCAGCATAGCCAATTATTGAGATGGCGAATTTAAATTTTATTGTAATAAAATTGGCAATGTATTGTCAGCATCTGAATATAAGACAGTGCGAGGTTGGCGCTAGTGTGCCTTGATTGACGCTTTTACAATTTCTAAGTGTGGTTATTGCGTGGCGTAGAACTAAACAACGAACACAGCCATAGAACGCAAAACGCATGATCACTTCCAGCCTGGTCTGTTAAAGTTAGAACAAACGGTTTTTATGGAAAGTGACGAAGTTTTATCGAGCCCACATAATACGCTTGAGAGAGCTACGGAGCCACTAGTTGAAAGTCGTCCATCCCTTGGGCACAGTGGTGCTCTCCTGCCCGCTAGAGCCCGCGGACAATAAGCCGAATTGGCTGAAATCTAGCCCGTACTCGTGCAACAACGCACTATCCGTCGACCTTATCGGCTCCGTTTTCTTATCACGACACTTCAGAGGATCAAAATCTTCCAGTGTTGTTGGCGAATCGTCCAATTTTATGAGATCACTTACTGAGCCACACGACTGAAAAAGAAATACGAGTGTTAAACACAAAGCCGCACGCAAACCCCTTCGCCTGTGACGGGTATTTTATAAATAGGGAACGCCCACATGAGCAAGACGTTTCCTTCTTTTCATAAAGACCGCGATCTATAACTAGGGCTCTACAGCAATACTTTCAGCGGTAATATCATTAACATTCCGCTTTTTAAAAGATTTAAGAAACTTCATTTTTTTTTACATATTCTTCATCACTTCATCGTCTATTATCAACTATCGCTCATGTAGCTGGTCCCTAGAATATGGTCTTGTGACATTAGTTACATTCAGGTATATTGACAGACCATAATAATATTCATTAGTTTAACAGGGAGTTCGAACTGTGTATGTCAGTGACGGATTTAAAAGACTTAAAAAAGGAATACAAGGAAGAAATATAATTTATTTCAACAGCAATTCCTCATTAGTTAATAGGAGAAAGATTATTAATTACAAAAACTTCAGTTAGTTATCACAAACTGAATTTTAAAACAAGCAGCATACCACGTCAGGAAATATGGAGATCCGACAAATTGTGTTTGTATAATAGTTGCCTTTATTAAACAAAAACTTTGATTGTATCTCATAAAACTAAGAACAGAATATGCGATTGATAAGTTACATATTTTTACATGATTGATGTTTTTGACCTGACACATTCTAGCACATTCTGTGGTTCACTGAACTATTTAGTTCAGCTCTACATTATGACGTGTTTGCTGCAAAACTTACATACATAAAAGGCAGCCGAATATTAGTTGTGTGTTTTAATGCTGGGAACGCGAAAGTTGCAGTGGCAATGAAAGGGGAACGAGTATTTTGTAATATATTCCAGTTAGGCGGAGGTTTTACTGTTTATTTATTTTATATGTTCTCCCTAAGATTAACCTTCACGGGACGTATCCGGATACTTTGAGGCTTGCATGGGCACACAGGTCCAACATGTAGCGGCCTTGTGAGATATTTACTTTAGCTTCTAAAGGAGCACTAACCAGGGCATGACAGTAAGGACACTATGACAATATTGTCACTGAAAATTTCCAGTAAGTGCGATCTATTGAGGAATAATAAACATTAATGTTATATGGTATCCTTTATTTCCTGACGTGGTGAACTTTAAAATTCTTAACTATAACAGAAACACACTGTACAAACATTAGTTATCATGCATGACAATAACACAATATACATATACAAGAGTGCGTGCAATAGATACACTACACGTACACATATGGTGAAAGAATTAAAAAATACATAACGAATTCCCACGTAGAAATAATTGAAATCATAATGACTACTTACAAAAAATATCAGAACAAAAAAAACAAAGCACATCTTGATTCAATAGCACATTAAATATTTATCCAGTTAGGCAGGTAATTTCCTAAAATCACAGTATGTTATGTATTAGAGCATGTTAAAATATTTATTGATAATCACTATATTTGAGCACAAATAAAGTTAGTGTTAATATTTGTTGTAAGGTTCTGAGACTCTAAACTTCAGACATCAGGAGCCCCTGTTAATTATAACTTTGCAAAGTCATAGTTACCTTTGAAAGTAAAGTAAACCGCGGGTCGGGAGTCGCTAGATCCTCTGCGACCTGTCGCAGATTCAAGATGATCATATCCCTTCTCAAGATAATTCCATTTATTTCAGGTATCATATCAAGTACTTTTTGTCTCATTGCTTCACAGATTACTGGTGAATAGTAAATTGGAACTGGTGTTATAGAAAAGAGTAGAGATGAATGCACCTCGACTCCTTGTGGGACAGTTCTGTGCTCAGACCCGACAGGGTGAGGGTACTCAGAAGTTGTGTCGTGAGGAATAAAGGGACAAACTTGCGTATGTTAGAAGTATATTAAACCATATTCATTAACAATACATTATTATATTTAAATAAATACATAATCATTCTATTATAATTCCAACGTTAATTCCGTGTTAGTGCAAACTCCACTCATTTATTTATCATGGTATGTATGCGATCAGTTTTGACTTGATTATAAGGTAAAGTATCGATATGAGTAGAAATGCGCATATCACAATTACCTCTTGAGGCTTCGCCAAAGGCGCGTTGAATGTCGGTCGGACTAGGGGAGGGGCCAGGTACAGCGGCCTCGCGAGCCGGCCGTCGTTCGGCGTCTGCACGCTGACAGAGGGCGCCACCACTTTCAGCGCGTTGCCGTTGCACGGCGCGCTACTTTGCGACACTTTCCTCTGATTTGACGACAGCGTCAACTTTAATTTCGCTTTATCTTTCCCCTCTGTGAAGCTTATCGTGCTCGTGTGGAAGTCTGTATCTCGTTTCACATCGTTTTTAGTTATATTACTGACGAAATTCGAGGTGTGGTTTGGCATAACAGCGGCCCGAGGCGGCGGGACCGGCGCGTCTGATATATCAACTAACTTCCTCGTGGAAATGATTGGGTAACGGAGTGGGAGTTGAGGGCGTTCTGGTAACCGAGGTGGGACACTTGGTGACAGTGTTTTCTGCAAAATAAAATCAAATAATGTGCCACGGTGCTCCTAAGAGCGTTCATGCTAGAAACGCGCATTCTCATAAACCAAACATGAGATTAAGCACAGTAAGTAAAGATGACTGGAAGCTTATAATGGAAGCGCAACATAAATCATTGCGTAGTGAAGTGCCCGTTCAAATATATCTAATTTGTTAGACACTAATGAAGTAAGATGGGCAAAACGGGCAATTCCAAATAACAATGTACATTGACTAGGATGTGACCATGATTTGCGACTATAATAAAAACATTATAAAAGTAATTTAGATTATTTTCTTAAGTTAAAATCTAATTGCAACAAACCAGTGATTGGTGTAAATAATGTAATCACTTACTCGTAATCGACGATAAACAACATTTACAGAACGATGAACACGTAAATGATTTGATGCGATGTGTTTGGTTCTATGAATACTTAAGTGCACCATTCCGGGTTCGAAAATTATGGTCACTAGAAGCACGACAAGCGTCTACTCTACAAGTGTGTCTATGGTGCAGCTTACCGCCTTGTCCGCGAGGCTGATTTCCGAGTTGTTCGAGCTATTGGGGTAACTGTCTCGACGTTGGTTCTTCTTGCTGAAGAGGAACTCCATCTCGGTGAGAAGGTCGAGGGGCAAAGCTTGCGGTGGATGGGGCGGGTCACGTGACGGCGTCGAGTCGGACGAATCCGACGACACTGGCGTCGCCGAACCGCATGAAAACCTAGCATCATTGTTTTATCAAAACAATAATACTTTTAAATAAATAAATATATAGGGACCAATCACACTGCTTGAGCTAGTATTTTTTTTAATATTAACTCAACGATACTATATTTTATAACGATAAATAAATATATACATTTACACTCAAGACCTAGGACAATTTGAAAAGGGCTATTTTCCGATTTGCCCTGGCCGGAGACCAAACCCAAAACATAAAAAAATTATTATACACCCCACAAAAATATAACCATTTCAGTGAACCCGTATAGCTAATAGCGGAAACTTCGGCAGGGAGTTGAGCAATGACTTAGTTTATTGTAATTAAATAAATAATAATGTCTCAGATTGCAGGAATTAGACATCTAAATAAAATAATAAATATATAGGGACAAATAACACGGATTGAGCTAACCACAAAGTAAGTTCGAGACTTGTGTTATGGGATACTAACTCAACAATACTATATTTTATAACAAATACATATTTAGACAATCATGCAAGACCCAGGACTGATCGGACTGACCGGGGATCGAACCCGGGACTTCTGGGTGGCGGACTAGCATGGTCCATTACGTCACCGAGGTCGTCGATCTGGGGTAGTCTATGTTGCGTACTGCAAAAGCGATAGGCAACACGGACGTTACTGCGTATCCGCGTTTCATTGTCAAGCAAAATTGAGCATTATTGTATGATGTTAAAGTCTTATTTGGTATGATATAGAAATAGGAAGTCACTATCGGACGACTATCGACGCTGCGGATGACAATGCAATCTGCGGATTTCTATTTAACAGCGAGCGTCAACGCTACTTGCTGCCGGCAGATTGAAAAGTTACTTACCTGCTATCATCCGTAGTATTGATAGAGGATGGCCGCGAACCCGTCCTGGGTATTTTGTTCTTCAGACCTTTCACAGCCGACTTCATATTTCTACCGCCTTGTCGGACCTGTAAGACAATTGAACATTTATGTACGATATTGTAGTATTCCAATGACGAGAAACCTTACAGAACCTAGATAGGAGACTGAAATAACTAATTAGTAGTAACACATAAAGATTATTTTAATCCATTTGCTTAGGTATTTAAAAGAATGTAAACAATCTTGACATATCTTTTTATTCAAATATAAAATCAATATCTTTGCAAATTACAAATAAATTATGAAATGTATAATTTATAAAATAAATAATATGTAAGTTACGAAGATATTGATTTATAAAGTGTATATTTCAATAAAAAGACATGTCAAGATTGTTTACATTATTTTAAATACCTAAACAAATGGATTATAGGACTAGCAAATATTAAATCAAACTTGACTTTTGTAGAACAAAGACATTTGTCGAAAGCATTTACTATCTGTTACTCCTTTCTTTGGTCAAACGCTCGTTGACATCATTTTGTAAGAAACTAAGCGTTGGACACAACATCTAAAGCATAGTGTGTGAGCTCTACTAAAGGTTTTGAACAAGAAACCGGAAACTCACATAATGTTGCATGCAATAAATACTGGCGGACCAGCGGAACCCAGAGCTTATAATTCTTATTTCTTTGAACTTCTCTGATATTCAAAACTTCCAAAAGATTCTGTAAGTTGATTTATACAGTGTGTTCGGATATAAACTAGCAATATTTTAAGGACATGCTGTCGTCGTCATCAACACGAACAACATTTACGAAGGGAAAAATTACGAAATCGCGAAAAGAAATTCGCTGCTCCATACATTTTTATGCGATAGGTTTGTAATTACTATGGAGCAGGGACGTTCTTTTTTTTGCCATTTCGCGTTTTTTTCCCGTATTATGCTATAATAGCAGATTTTAAATTTATTGACAGGGTTTGAACCAAACGCAGCCTCCAATATCATACAATCTTATCTACGTTAATCTACAAACCAAACATAAAATGTAGGTATCCCAAATGTGTAAGTAGAAACTCTGATTGATGCATTCCTTAGAAACCTACTGCAATCAAATATATAGCTTAGCTGTTCTTTTCGTTTTTATTTTTCAGTGCATTGATGGACATTAGTGGAATGTTGATTTCTAATGACAATAATAAATAAGCTATAAGTCAACAGAGCTGCACTTGAATTTGATACAACTTATAAAATGTGTAAGTGAAAAATGCGTTATAAATCAAACCACTAGTCTATACTAGTTCACTTTGGTATAATGATAATATAAAAAGAGAAAAAAAAATGTATTTGGGGTTCCCTACTCAAAGGGTAATAACGGGATCCTATAAATACTAAAAACAGAAATAAATATTTAAGTGGGGCTCCCATACAACAAACGTGATTTTTTATAGATCGTACGTAACCATTCGTGTGTGAGTCCGACTCGCACTTGGCCGGTAATTTTTGTTTTTGACTGTTATTTTAATACCTATCACTAACTACAGTAATCAAGTTTAGCCCGTGGTTCGATTTATTACGCATATTATTATGACACTTACACGTTGTATAACAAAGAAGTCAATGTCATTTTTCGCATTTTATATGAACCACAATGCCACTGAATCGTTCCATTCAATAAAAACAAACTATAATATAACACAAAAAGAAATCTTACAACAATATGTACACTCACTACAACCACCAATGTTACTTAATAAATATTCGAATAAATCCTGACGTAAAGGGAATGCACCTGTGCGACTCGAGAAAGAAGGCCATAGAAAAGTCAAGAAAGTTGTGAATATCAGCACAAGACATTCGAACATGACATCTAGGACTCACCGATTTGACAGCCGATTGAACTGCTGGGTTAGCCTGCAAATATTCATAGTTTAAAGCAAAAACATCCGAGTACTTACAGCATGCATGCACTTTATGTTAGAGCACAGAATTTTGAGGAATGTCATTTCAAAGTAATTACAGAATATTTGTTGACTAAATTGACGACAAATTTTCAATCTATGAATACGAAACTAATAGGCGCGAATCGCCGCAGTATATCTGATTTTGTAGTTAATCTGATCAATGAGAGAAATTAATTTTGCTAAGTATATATAAATTGGCAAATTCTATAGTCGGTGTAGTATTTCAAATAAGCCTTAACACTAAATAGAACTCACACACAATCAGTGTGTGTCTCCATAGTAAATATCTCTAGAAATGACGAGCCTCAAAAATGTAAGTTAGTTTCTGTTTTTATTAATTTTAAACAATACAAAAACGTAACACTCTCAAACAATCAACCTCAAGCAGGAAAAAGCATCTAATCGGCCTCTAATGGCCACAAAGGACGTTTAGATATACGCATGTAAAGTAAATAGTATATATTATACTCCAAAAGGCAATTAAATAAATAAATATCTTAAATCGCAGGAATTTTTGATTTCGTAAACTTTTTTCATCTCCGCCAGAGGTGTTTATACAATTTTACGCTTTAATCCCGGCAGGAAGGGGCCTCTCGCTGTTTTGTAATAAAAAAAATAATTATTTCCCCTGCGATGGTATAACATTATTAGCAGAAGGCAGACAAGGGTAAAAACTTAACAAGTCTTAACACGTATGTAAAAATACAATCCACCGTATGATAAGTAACAAGAATAATGTTACACGCCGATCTATCCTCCAATTTTTACAGACCACTGGCATAGCATTAATATAAGTATAACATACAGAACGGAATCTCGTAAATTCCCGCGCAATATGCGTCCCCGTTCCCTGTCCTTGCACCTCTCCCCCCCCTTCGCCTTGTGGAGGGTGTTGAGGCGACTGCAGGCGCCTGCAGCCGCCGAGGCGAGGACGGGGGACAGGTGCTTCATCTCTTCCAATTTTCGCAGAAAGAACCATTTACATTGGCTCAGTGAACAAAAGGTATATAAAACTTCAGTTATTGTACCATAGCCGATTCTTTTCATGGGTATGACTATCTAGTTTATCATGCGAAAGCAACCAGCGAATATTTTTGAAACGCCGAGTCACTAAACGAAATTTTTTTATGTATGGGAAAAAACATTCATATCGAGTCCGCGTTTCAAAATATGTCCACTGTATTTAAGCACAGTAATATTTAATGATACAAAAATTGCTGACAACAAATGCGTACACTTTTCACCCATATATGCTAAGATAGTCTTTGATTCGACAAAAAGAGTAATGAAGAAATACTGAACTCATTCGGGTTAAGAAACGCAAAGCTCAATTACAACGCTTTTTTCGCTTGTCTGTTAAATACTTTACTGTATTTTGTAACTCCGACTTTAATTGGAATAAAACAAAAGGTAAAAGTTCATATAAAATACAATGATTTAGATAGGGGAAAAAATGCTGTCTTTATTCTTTCACTGAACTATAGGAAATTGATTTAGGCTTACTATGAATTTCTATTGCATGAATAAACACAGAGTGCGCGCTCAAGTTACTCACTCTATGGCTCTGCTCTATGACTTTACCTTATCTTTGACAGTTTTGAAGAACGCCCCGCCTTCTTTTTTGACGGTTTTCGCCCAGTCCCGGTACTGTTGTTTGAGTCGCTGCCCACTGCCAGTGTTGAGCTTGTCGGCGTAGTAGTTACACTCGATTTCGAATTCGTCGTTGAATCCTCGCCCAGAGTTTAATAACGCCAACCTTTCTTCAATAAACTAAAAAAAAAACAACAAGATTTTATGTAACTTTTCATACTAGTTGTATGAGAAATGACTCCATTTTTGAAGCCTGACTGTACACAGGTAGCCTAGCTATTCATAAATTTGTACAGGCATATGTGTTTCTATGTATACCGTATCAATGACAATAAATAAAAATACCTACCCCTGATCCTTTGCATTTTATTTGAGTAATCATAAGAAATAATACATTTTTAATTTAAATTTTTCAGTATCCGCTATCATTTCTTGGAATTATCAATTTGGGTATAATAGTCATATTTTGACTACAATTTTAACTTTTTTATTTTTATTTAAAGCTTTATTTACAGACTCCTATTCTCGACATTCTATTTTGTCAGTTCTCTCCTTCTTCTGCAGGTCTGATTGCCTTTCAGCAAAGGCCTCCTCTAGCTTCTTCGATTCCTTTCTATCTCATGCCACTCTGTGCCAAGTCTTTCTCGTGGCTTTTTCCAATTTGACCTCTGATCATAATAGGTAGGGGAAAAAGTCTTTTCGCATTTTATATGAAAATTCAAAACATTTTTTAATATAGTTTATTTACATTTATTTATTATGTAGGTACCATTTTGTTCAATAACTTTTTGCCATCTTATAGGTAGGGACATGATCCCATTGCTATAGAAATTTTGGGGCTTCTGATCAAAAAACTGCGTCAAGTAGTTTTGGCAGTCCTCTCGTGATGTTAACCTGACACTGCCTAAAGAATTCTGAAGAGACCGAAACAGGTGAAAATCTGAAGATGCCAGGTCAGGACTATACGGCGGATGCATTAACACCTCCCAGCCAAACTCTCTTAATTTTTGCTGAGTGGTTAAAGATGTGTGAGGTCTAGCGTTATCATGATGAAAAACCACACCCCTTCTGTTGATTAATTCCGGCCGCTTTCTCTTAACTTCTTGCTTTAATCTTATCAATTGTTCGCAGTAGAGTTCTGAATCGATGGTCCTGCCTGGTGGTAACCGCTCATAATGAATAATGCCCTTCCAATCCCACCGCACACACAGCATCACCTTGTTGCGAGTTAACCCGGGTTTCGCCACAGTCTGTGAAGCCTGACCGGCCTTTGACCATGACCTTTTTCGCACGTTCTTGTCGTACGTGATCCACTTTTCATCACCAGTTATCAATTTCTTCAAAAATGGTTCGGTCTCATTACGACGTAATAAAGAATCACAAATGAGTACACTGTTCATTAGGTTTCTTTCAGAGAGCTCGTGAGGTACCCAAACTGTCACTTTTCCCAGTTCTTCAGCTACGTCGTAACTATTGATATGCCGATCTTGCTCCACTTTTTAAAAATAGATTCCTTTTTTCCGTAACAGGGCGACCAGAGCGACGTGCATCTTTGACATCAAAATTTCCGGATTGAAAACGCTTAAACCAAATTTGTGCTACTCTCACAGACACTGCACTAGGTCCATAAACATCGCAAATTTTTTTCGCGGCTTGCGTTACATTTTTACCCCTTTTGGTAGTAAAATTTTAAAATGTATCTAATTTCTTCGTTAGATTCACTCATCTTGACGGTAAGAAAAACAAATGAAAATCACGCATTTTCCTAATTTGAATTTGGAATTATCTTCCTTAAAATTTAAACTTTTAAATGATACCAAAACCAGCCAGGTACAAATAGTATAGCCAAAGTGGTTTTATTACAAGTTCATACATACTATATGCGAAAAGACTTTTTTCCCAACCTATTGGGGAATGTAAAATACGTGTAGTTCACGAAGTTACATTTTTTTATTTGAGACATTTTATTAATGCACGCAATATAATTTCGAATAAATATACTTAAAGTGATCTCACGAAAAGAGGCCTAAACAATAGCAAAGATATAGCGCTTTTTGCTATCGATGGTAAGATTTAACAATACTAACCTGTTGGAATATTTGAGACTGTTGTATTTTTTTTAGAAACTCCTGCATGTTTTTCCTCGTTCTCACGAAGGCGTCAGGATTGAATGTTATTAGTTGTCCATTTTCAATTCTTGAAAAGAAAAGACAAAATATATTATAATTGAAAGCCATAAAATAAGAAATTGTAGTAAGTATTCAAAGCAATATAGTTTTTCGAAACTAAAAACCGACTTCATCCCTACACTACACAAGCAATTTTGATAAAATTTCTATTGGACCGAAGTATCTTTCAAACAAAAAAAAAATCATATCGGTCCAGACGTCTTCGAATAATCGGTGAACATACATAGATCGCGACGAATTGATAACCTCCTCCATTTATCTCAAGTTCTAGGTTTTCAATCTCAAGTTTTAAGATTGATAAAAATCTATTGAATCTTGTGAGAGTTACATCTCGTACTTTCACGTGAAATATGCAATACGCGCGTATGTATAAGCGGATACTGAAGTAAAAAATATATATGCAGCTTGATGTGGCCAACAACATAGACATCATGTGTAATGGACGGGGGTGATTAAATGGTATAAATAAAACATATACTGACTTATAGATCAATAGTAAAGTTTCCCTGGAACAAGGAAACTCATTCATCGATCTATAAGTAGGTAAGTAATTTATGTTGACGGGAGACAAGCGACGGCCTCCGTACATTACAGTTTGCGATAGTTGAGCTAGAGCCGCTAGTCGGAGGCGAATTATAATATATGTCAAGTCTCGGCGAAAGGAAAAAATGTGCTTTAAAAAGTAGGCCAAGCGGGTATTTTCAATTTTACTTAACAGCGTCAGCGTCACTGAAACCGGTGTAATTTAATTTAGACGTCCACATTTGAATACACAAAATAGTTCTTAAAACTTACTTTATTGCGTCTCGATATCCACCTATTAAGCAGACTAGGGCTCGCAGAAACGCTCGAGACACTGCATCTCCCAGCGCATTTTTATCACTTAACGCTTTCTTCAGAGTATTTACCTGAAATGCAAGCACATTTACAATTTTAATATACATCATGGTTTAGATCTTTAATTCAACACTGTATCATAACAAAAGTTTATATGCAGGAAATATTTTTTATAAAAATCATAAATCAAATAAATATATAGGCACAAATTACACTGATTGAGCTAGCCCCTAAGTAAGTTTGTGACTTGTGTAATGGGATACTAACTCAACGATACTATATTTTATATAAACACTCAAGACCCAGGACAATAAAAAGGCCATTTTCTAACTTGCCCTAACCGGGGATCGGACCGGGTGGCGGACTAGCATGGTGACCTACTACGCCATGGAGGTCGTCGTCATGATTCATGATTTTAGATCCAAAACCTTATTGACCTATCATTGACTTACCAACTCCGGTGGTAGAGCTTCTAAGTCATTATGGGGCGTTCTAAGCTCGTTTACATCTACATCCACTATTACCACATCTCCTATTTCAGACATCCTTACTGTCTGTAACCAAAAAAAAAACACAAGATAGGAAATCAACATCATTATCAATTTTTTTTACGTCACTCCAAGCAATTTGGTGGCATTTTATGCTCGCCTCAAAGAAAAAATATAATAAATTAACGGTGCCCGCGGGCTCCGCTCCTCGTGGGAATTTCGTGATAAAAACTTTCTATGCCTTCATTAGATCTCATACTATATCCATACCAAATTTCATCTAAATCGGTTCAGTGGTTGAAGCATGAAGAAGTAACAAAGAAATATACAAACTTACTTTTGCATTTATAATATTAGTTAGGAAGTAGGGATACTATTTGCCACGTAAAATTTATTGCATATACTTATTATGTATTAATTAAAAAATAATGACACTTGTCATTGATCACATCCATTTATAACGTTTTAGTTTTACTGATGCAGAAACTGACATTAAGAGCGCTATTTGACTCCAAGAAACTATGACGTCACAGTCTAATACTTCATACAAATGCCATAAAAATGTTTGTTTTGAGTTTAAGAAAATGTTTCTGATTTGACTTGTTGGAAACTAACGATTGTTTTGCTGCTTGGTTTGTACGGAGAATTGAATAGAGGTTTGGTCGTCTCCATAGCCAATCCATAGCAAAAATTTATCGATGCCTGCAGATTTTCGTAACTCACATACAATAGGCGCGAAAATAAGCAAATTCAAGAACAATTGACTATTGTTAAAAAATGCCAAGTGTTCCACGTCTTCATCCCTTACAAGTTAAACAGATCTTATGGTATTAAAACCCAAAGACCAGGTTCCGCGTATATGTAGTGTAAGGATCTTATGGTATTAAAACCCAAAGACCAGGTTCCGCGTATATGTAGTATAAGGATCTTATGGTATTAAAACCCAAAGACCAGGTTCTGCGTAAAGGTAGTGTATGTTGCTTGACTTGGCAAAGGTTGTGCCTAGTGACGTGCACAAATATTTTTGACAGGGTAGGCATTAATGTTATATAAATTACAAGAACAGCTGCATATCAAGCAAAATAAATTTTTCGCTTGTATCCGATATTATATTAGGATGGCACAGGGTAGACAAATTCTATGTATCTGTATGAAATGCACGCTACTAATTGTGTCTCATTAGTGCATTGCGTTGTATTGCGTAGTCGCTGTTTCGTTTTCCTATATTTTTGTGACATGCCACATTAATGCTTAGCTAAAAAAAAATAAAAAATAAAGACTGCTCACCTCCATAACACTTTTAGGAACTCCAATAAGAAAAGGCATGGGGGCAAGTAGGTAATCGACGAGATGTTTCGGGAGGATCGGGATGAATATGTGTTGCCATGTCATGGGGAATAGCGTGGCGTTGGCGGCCTGCACGCAGGCGGACAGCCGCGACGGTTTGGACGCGACCACGGCCACCCGCCTTTCGTTCAGTAGTGCGGCCCATAGACCGATCATGCTCTTTGGATCCAACGCGCTGAAGTATTCCGTTAGGTTATACTGAAATGTAAGGAATTAAATATGAATTATACGATATTTTAAAGATTTTTCTGCTCATATTATCGCATCGTCATTATTTCCTTACAACACGCTGTGGCCCGTATTATTTGACACCTTAAGCGTATCGCACGGCAAGAGTGGCCGCAACCGACATGATTCTAGGAAGTAAGTTATACCCACATTTTCTGGAATTTTTGGTGGTTCTGCTTCTGGTCACTGGCAGGTGAACACGCCCTGCAGGGGCTGCCGCGACCTACTTAAATTAACTCTAAAAAGTAAGCTATACTCACATTTTCTGGAATGCTCGGTAGTTTAGCTTCTGGACTCTGGCAGGTGAACACGCTGTAGCCCGCGTTGTACGTCACTTTGAGCGTGTGGCCCGGCAGGGGCGGCCGCGACCTACATGATTCTAGGAAGTACGTGAGCTCGCCTCGCTCTGGACTGTTTAGAAGATTTGCTATACAATTTAGTAACCTGAAACGAATATTTTTGTAATATTTCAAGAAATAATATTATTAAATTGATGTTAAGGTACTTAATGATATGAATAAATTTTCTTCAAAATTATGAATCATTTTTGAAACCTATAAATATTATCTTTACAAGGCTAAATTTTTCTAAGCAAACAATAAATCACATGTTTTTGTATGGCCATAATAAAGTGAGAAATTCTACTAATATAATAAATAAAATTCATTCGCACATCAAGAGTTTATTATGAAACGAAAGCAACTTAGCACAGAGCAACATTTATATCATAAAACTATCGCATGGCATAATTTTTTAAAAGAATTGTGAAGTTTCATTTTAATACATTTTAAGTATTAATTTAAAAATAATATATTTGTATATAAAAACAAAAACTTCGTATGTTAAAATACACCATAATTAACAAAATCACAAAAAATATTGAATGACTATTATATAAGATATACGAGTATGTAGGACTTTGTGTCTAAATTACTTTATTTAATATATTTTTTATTAAATGACTCTTAGCTTATTAGATTCGAAAGTTTAAATGGTTCGTTTACTTCATTCTTAAAAACTAATTATTATCAGCATGGCAAATATTTGAATAAGTACTGAGTAATTACTTGTAGGATAACGAGTTTGATGAGTCACTTTGATCATTATGAGAAAAAAGATAAATACTAAAGAGTTATGTTACGGTACACTCAAGTTTACAAACAATAATAATGATTTCAGATTTCTAATACTAAGTTAAAGACTCAAACAAAACTGTTTTAATGATGAGTCCATAAAACTAAACATCTTCCGCCAAGGAATAAGTTATATCAAATACAAAAACTAAAATGTGAGGAAAATAAAGTAACTTCTCGGATTTGCTCCTAGGACGCGGCGACTTATAATTATTTTACTGCTACAATTAATACAGAATCATTTCGTATCATACGAATATCACATCAATGACAATGATTGAAGTAATTTAATTGATGTTGATTTGATTTTGGACGTTTATTTAACAATTTTGATTAAATTTCAAACAAGTTCAGTTTTTTTTGCAACACTTACTGCCAGAACATAAAAAGTACTTCGATTAGCCATTCGCATTCGAGAAAATGTATAAATAGTGAAATATTTTTCATTGTCATTCTAACCAGTCAATTGTGATTATATATAAAAGTTCAATACTCACTTGTAAAATATATCGTGCCATGGCAAATGTGATAATAATACTAGTGCTGATTTCGCCTTGGGATCATATCGACAGAAGCAAAATGTGTATTTGGAGTCTTCTGTAGTCAACACGAATGAATAAAGTTGTACAAATGGTCTGAAAAACATATAACACATTTAAGTATAATCAAACATTGTATAAAATTTACCACATTTGATTGAAGAATATAGTTAAGAGGATGATTTCGAATTATACATTTTTGATAGAATGTTTTTATCATTATTTAAATGTACGTATATGAAATCAAGAAAGCAGCTGGAGGGTTATGGAGAAGAAAAACAAGGAACAGAATACCACGGAGACAGCTGGGGGAGGCCTTTGCCGAGGGGCAAGTTGATGACTAACAACAGCAGTCACAACAGGAAAGCAGGGGACGTTAACAAGAGAGTATGCAGTAGGCAGTAAGTCAGTAATACGTATATAATTCTCTGCTATTTTTATAAACCATACAAATACTTTAGCATAGATTTGATTGATTATACGAGAATGTACTTAAATATGCACATAAAATACCTAATTCAAATATATTATGTACATATAGCATTCTATCATTTGTCACATACTTAAGTCAATTCGGAAGTTTTTATAACTTTCTTCTGCAAAAAGAGAAGAACATTCACTTCATTTTATGACCAAATCGAAGTGCATAAAAATATCGGCCAACAGAAGAAGTTACGCCCCAATTAATATACTTACTCTTCAATCTGACATGGGAATGTAAATTTGGGTATATTTTTCAACTCCTCTTCATTCTTGTATGACTCTGGGTATTTTCTGATTATGTATGGTTCCCTGACATGGTCGCCCGGTGACACTTCACAAAACAGTTCAAAAAGAAAACGGACAGTGTCTCTGAAATAAATGGTACATACAAATTATACAATAAATAAAATCTTCATGTGTTATTGCAGATTCAATAAAGTAATAACAGAAATATTAAGCGAAGCATAGACACCCACCCACAAGGTGGTCAGACCTGACCAAGGTCGCTGGAAAGCGCTAGATGCAGGCCGCTTTTGATCGGTTGTTTTGGAAATCTTTGGGAGAGGCCTATGTCCAGCAGTGGACGTTATGCGGTTGAAATGATGATGATGAACCAACAAAAATCTAAATCACCCACAACCTGCCTGCCAGTGATACCCGATACAAATGTATAGATGTATAATATATACATTCTAATTATTTACTATAATGGGTTTGATAAGAATTATGACCGAAATTAAATGATAGTAACTTTAAATAAGCTAACTGTAATCTATGTATATCTGAATTGAAAACATTCTTCAGATAAAGGCTAACTATATGTAACACACATGCATCTATGACTAAGTAAATTAGGGCTACTGCAGATCCTCGCATTTTGCCCAACTGTTTGCTGTTATTATTGTTTTGGCATAGTCTTGTCGTAGAAGCTATATCATAATGATAAACTTGTTTAGTTTACTCCATAACAGACTTGCTTCTTATGAACGAAGTCTCATAGAAAGGGGTGAGTTTTGCAATTATAGTAATTCAGTGACGAAAGTCTTTACAACATCAAAAAAAACGACTTTGAAAAAGGTAATCAATTCGTCGCGATCTTTTTTTATGTATGTTCACCGATTATTCGAAGACGCCTGGATCGATTTAAAAACTTTTTTTTTGTTTGAAAGGGCGTATAGGAGGTCTCATAGAAATTTCATCAAAATCAGTTGTGTAGTTAGGGTGAAGTTGGGGTTTTTAGTTTAGAAAAATTATTGAGCTGTCAAGAATCAGTAATTCAGCAGTTACTGAACTGAAAAAATATACAATGATTTACTTTTTGATAGCTTTATCATTTTCGTCATGCCTCCCGCATCGCGCATCTCTGTTTTTCTGCTTATTATACTTTATATTATCATATCTTAAACCAAAAATTATGTTTTGATTTACATATAAATACCTAAAAGGAAAAAAATACCTCACTCCTTACATAATGTGTGAATGTGAATGTAACTCCATCTGTCTGTTTGTTACCTCTTCACGCTTTAACCACTGAACCGTTTTTGATGAAATTATTAAATTTCATTTATACAGATTGAGACCCAGGAAATGACATAGAAACGTTTTATAAGGTTGTCTGTTATTGACAACATACATCTACAATTACCTAAAACCAAAAGTGGCAGTTTTTTACAAATCTGTGTAAAGATGCTCCATGTTCTCACTTTAAACTATAAACTCACTTAAAAATATAAAGGTATTAACTCTTGAGATTAATAAAAGTCACTGTTAACTGAAAAGAAGTATACCTATATATGGGAAACTTTATTTAATAGGTATAGATACTGATGGGATATGAAGTGAGTAGGCGCGACGCTCTTAATAGCCGGCGAATTGCGAACTGCTTTAAATTACGTATAAATGGGCATCAAACACACTAGTACTGATGCCGCATTATATTGTTCAATTTGCTCATACAGAGCATAAAAGAAGTTATTCTCCTTTTTATATTTAAGAGCTGGGTTATTTTTGGTGGAGGGCTTTTTAATGTCTCTCTTTCCTCCACCAAGTTCGCAACCTTCTTATATGTTTCCTCTTTCAATTGTTTTCTTTCATTTGATCATAAAAATTTATCTTGGTTCTCCTACTCCTCTTTTTCTTTTATTTTTTTTCCATTATTGTTTTAAAGAAGTATATTCTAATCTAATAAATATCCTTATCTAAATCATATTCTCTGACTAAAGGTCAAATACTAAAATACTAATTAGTCATTAGTTAATGTTTAATTAATGTGAGAAAGTATAGAATTCATTTTTCTAAAATAACCAGCCAACAGAGTGAGAAATCTTGAGATCCTATAAGCTTTTCTCAAACTTGAAGTCTTAAAATCATTCACTTTTACAGATAGAGGACATAAATAAGCCTGCCACCACTTCAATCTGGCTTCAACATGACACCAGTACTACAATCAGTGAATCTATGAGACCACAGGAAATGCAATTTATTCTCTGCAATTGAAATCAAGCAGTGTTTATTTATAGTATCGCAATTGATAGATAGCAACAAGGGAGACATCCAAATGGATGAGGCAATGTACTATTGCCAATGAGGGTTAGATGAATATGATTGGTTTGATATTGGTTGGCAAATTGACTTAGGCCTTCAAAAGTAAGACCAAGATCCAATGCACAACAATACATATATACATTATGTTTATTTTCCGTATGCATTTCAGGTAATAAGCGTAATATAGAGCATTTCTGCACAAAACAATTTTTTTATCCAGATGTTATAATAAAAAATAGGGGTAGATCAGAAGAGATAACACCATAAAATTACAATATAGTTTTTTATAATTTACAATGCTTTGTTTCAAATTTGCATGGTATTCTCAGAATAAAGAACATATTCAAGGTACCTACCTACTTACTTGTAACTATTTTCATTTATTTTACAGTATGTGTAATGTTCACATTATTGAAGTCTCTATAGCGATGCTGACACTGAACATCATTTTAAGTAGGTACCTAATGGCTTACTGCTCGGTATTGTCTTCGTGAGCAAAAGGAAAGGAAGTAAGCAAATAAAATGGAAAAAAAAACAAAATGGAGTTCTGTTAACAATACACCATATGGACGGGAACAGTAGATAGAAGACTGAACTTCAGAAGTGAAAACTAAAGAAAACTGGCTAGTGAGAGTTAACTCTCAGTATATTGTAGACAAACATGATAGTTCTTACCTTACTCTGGAACCCATGTCTCGACGTGGACTTTGTGAAAATTAGATTACATCTTACAAGGAACTTAGTTATTTCGCTCTATGTGTGTAATATCCCCATCATGAAACATCACAAGCCATAGAACCTTATTTTTCTGTCTTATTAGACATTTTTACTAGTATATATTACAATTTTCAACCAAACCACGATTACGAAAGACGACTTCTCATGCTCTGTCTAGCTATTATATGACGTTATTTTTACCAATCACAAGCTACCATTCTTTCTAGCTGTCATTTACAGGCTCGTTTCAATTGGTCAATTGTAAAGCACAGAAACGTCATCTGCACTGTTGTAAAAAAAATATGTTATATTTTACGGCTTTGGATATCAGGTTTTTTTACTTTTTATTCAATTACGATAAGCCGAAAATAGGGTTGTTTGTTTAGTTTTATATATAAATGTGTATCTGTTCCTCATAGCCTTAGTTTAACAATATCTATAAATATATACTACTTTTTGTCAAGGGTCAAAACAAAATAAATCGAATGATACTCATGTACAATGAAAGATCTTGATAAGCACATTTTAAAAATATGTACCTACCTACATTATCTAGTTCTACCTGTGCTTTGCTTGCATTCACGGCATAAACGTACATTTTAGCATTTTCTAGTACTCGGGTTTTAGTTTTTGAAACGTACATCTTCACTTCTTTTTACATTTTGGCACGGTAGGTATTTAATTTTGTATGGAGCTGCAATGCGATTTTTTTGCGATTTCAGATATGGTCCCACAGAAAAAGTTGTACACATAAACTACTATGTTTACTATTTCGGGTTGATACCCCCTTTTTTACACATTGTATAAATAAGTAGGTACCTTTATAAAATTCTTGAGTCACGGTGTTTGTGTTTACACCTCCGAAACGGCGAGCTAGACCGATTTTTGTTTTTTTTTTTTCATAATTTTAGGTTTGAAAATAGTTAGTACTGACACGGTACAACTAGTAATTTTTATTACTTATTTGATCATTTTCATATTTTAGGTAGGTAGGTACTTTAGTCTGTAGTCTTTTGATCTGTCCGATCAATTTTATGTATGATTGATGTGGATAGGATCACAAGATATGGTAACAGTACAAAGGTACCAAGTTATTTGATTATTTCAAAGTAGTTTAAGCGATCCCTAGTACGAATATGGTTTTCATAATATTCAATCGTAGCTAATCGCGTTACCATTAAGTTTAAACAAACTTAAAAATATATATTTAATTATTATTTAAGCAAATAGATCTAACCAGATTTAAAATAGTGATGAGTTGCTGGCCGCATCGTCTATTAAGAGCGGCCTTCCCGTCTTACTTTCATACAAACGCTCGTACTGTATCTGATCTTTCTTGAAAACATTTGAACTCACAGGTATTTCGGGCGCTATGTCAAGGTTTCTATAGAAATAAAAAATTGATATTTTGAAAAACAAAGTCCGTATAATCAAAAATCTGCCTTTTTGCACAAATTTTGCTGAATTTCGACCGTTCATAAAGTACTCATAAATTGTAAAAGTAAAAAAATATTTTGATACAAGCCTCGCAAATATAATGAAAATTTTGAATACAAAACATTTATTTCACATGCTTGTAAGGTACTGATAAACACGTATCACCTGGAACAAGTTTTATGAAATTTCCACACCTTATGAATATTTAATATTCGTTCAATGGATAGTTAATAATAATACTAATTTCATTTAATAGAATACAAACCATGCATTTAGGCGCTATCTTTCTCTTTTTGGTTTGCCGGGAAGGGGATACATACTTATTTGGATTTTCACCCATTCAAAATTTTACCCCGACAAACATACATACTTAAGTATACAAGTTACATTGAAGAGTTTTCAAGAAAGAGAAACACAAATGTAGAAGTATATTATTTGTATTTATTTAAAACTTAATATGTAAAGTAATACTATAAACAAGTAGTGTCAGGAAAACTTTTTAATACATAGGTACCTACCTAAACTTAGTTAAAATCTGTAAATTAGGATTTAAAATCCAATTTTATCATAATTACAATTTAAAAAGTTACTAAAAAGTCCCAAAGATTGTATAACTTTTTATAAGTATACTTAAGTACAAAATATAAGTAAATATATTTTTTTATTTTGATTCATAATAAATTATAACTACCTACCAACTTAAAAACTAACATCACACTACTTGAAGGAACTTTTGTATGGAACCGAACCTAACTAGAATATTTTTGTGACTGAACTTATTTATGTAAGGTAAATCTTCATTTTAGCGTAAAACTCGACGCCGACGACGGCTTGGACAGTGTAATCCTAAATGTTCATAAGAGTGGAATATAATTAGACTTTTATTTACGAATAAATAACACTGGACAACAAGATTTTGCCACCAGCATACTTGCTGCGATTTCTAAATGAATTCTCAGTACACAAAACATAAATCTAGTTATAAAAAATGTGTAGGACGTCTACATTTTCAAATATAACATGTCAAAAATTCTAATTTCTTATTTTTTCGGTAATTTCAAAATTATACTACAATTTCAATTAGGTGGTTCCAATTTCCAAATACCAGTTTAACACTGTGCAAACCTTACATTTTACATCATTGCTAAATTATTTAAAAAAATGGACTTATTGCAGATTTTTTGCGGGTCGGTATAACGCTATACAATGCGCGCAGTACACAATGGATGGGAAATGTTATAGTAACTTTGATCTTTATATGTCTCTAAAGATAAAAAAGGTATAAAGGTAAAACCAATTTAGTTCTGATTTTGAAGGCTGATTACATCATTTTATGTTACAAAATTAAATAACCTGCACATAATTTATTTACTATAAATAATTAAAAATATCAGAAATTAGGGAAAAACGAATTTTTGATTTAACATTATTCACAATTCTGACCTCTTAGAAACGAAAAAAAAAAATGTCCATATACACTATACAAAAATCCGTAAGAGACAATTAGTCTTATACTAGCGGGAAAAAAATTAAAAATTTTGTCGACCAGTGTAATTTATTACAAACAAAGATAATATAGTTACTAACGTAACCACTACTTGTATATTCTAAATCTTTGAACGTAACAGATACCCAACGCGATAAAAACTATTGGAGAGCCCAAAGTAGACAAAACTGGAGTTGCGGGTAGGCACACAGAGATGACAGCACACACGACTAGCAAAAAAGTGACAAAGAAAGTGATGAATATGCTTTAATTATTTTATTTCATTTTATCTGTGTCATATTTAAACAGAGAGTACAACTTTCTTTAAATAATGGTAATAAAAGATTTTAATGTTTTAATAAATACATATAGCGCCATCTAGTGACAAGGAAGAGAAATAAATATGTTTATAAGGCGATGGGTAGGCATGTTATAGATTAAGTAAGGGTCATGGAACCATGGACAGTGTTATCTATGACCGCCTTTATATGATAATGAAGTGCGTGTAGTGAAGTATTCCGAAGTCACATAATATGGAATTATTTTTCAGAAATACATGAACATGTTTTATTTACAGCTCATTTAACAAAAGAAAACCTTCATACAAGTTCTTTTTTTTTTTCAAAATACTAACCCCCTTATTCATAAAAAAATAGAAACGTTTGCTAAACCTATTTTGGTTTAAATGTTTTGTCTCGTTCTTTCGATGTCAAATATTCAAAAGAGGGAAAGGGACAAAACATGTTTTAACTAAAATAGGTTTAGCAAATGGTTGTTATTTTTTATGAATTTGAGGGTAAGTATTTTTAGTTATTTTGGAAACTAATTATTGAGTCGAAAAATGATCCCTCAATGTTTTTGAAAGACCTGTCTAACAGCACACCGTGGGATGATACGAGAGAAAAAAATATCTTGATTAAAATCCATAAAATACACACATGAAATAGAAATATACGCCTTTTACATGTAAATTTAATAAAGCTTTCTAGCATTATAACAATCTCTGAGCTAAGCCGCGGATCGGACAGGTACGCACATCCGTCTGTCCGATCCGCGGTCTGAACTGGAGCGGAACCCTAAGAGCGTTTGTGCACTGTCGTATTCAACTTATATCCGATTCATATCCGTGAAACACAAGCGCCCTAAACAGCACGCACTTTCCTGGAAACTAGAACGGTCGACCGCTTTCTATCTGATATGTACCTAGTAGATCCCTAAGCTCGGCCCCATATGCATCTGTTGACGCGTTACTTTAGATAATATCACAATATTATTTAATTGCAAAAACTTATTAATTTTGAATTCACTTAAAAATAATGGATGTACCCTATATACGTGGTATAAATAATTTTCACATCTATAAGTTTTCGTATGTCTACGAATGGGTTAATACAATAATAGTTACTAATACCTTATGCTATAAATAGTAGTGGCATTATATTACATTGTCATTAAGTATACGTATCAACTTAGTGTCATTTTTTAATATGGACTAGCAATGCTAACAGACTGAACTACATACTACAAGTTACAACTAACTTGTAACTACAGTATTCATAAAAAAAACTGCAACCTCCTTAAATCAGTTGAATAGTACTTATAACTGCAGCACTGTCTGTCAATTACATAAAACGTCATAAACTAGTAGTATACTCGAGCTGATTTAGACTGATTTAGGGTGGCAAATTTTTTTAGGAATTTAAGGGGAGAGCAAAATACCACCCAGTTGCACCTATGTTTTTGATTTCAACAACAATAGGTATATAACAAATAATAGTATAAGAATAGGATTGTTGAGTTAGTATCCCATAACACAAGTCTTGAACTTATCTTGGGGCTAGCTCAATCTGTGTGATTTGTCCACATACTTATTTATAAATATTAAAAAGGGTCAGACCTTTGTCAAAAACTCCCCATAACATGGTGACATAAAAATATAAATGATAAACTTACATTTTATTATTTAATAGGAGCCGTACGGAAAAATTGTTATTCCTGAGATTCTGGTCGAATTTAGTACTTAAATTTGATAAGTACTTAATAATAAAATAAAGTTATTTCAACTTAATTTAATTTAAATGGTAAGGCACTTACGAGTACAAATATAAGGTATGGTCATAGTATCATAATCTCAGCAAATATTGTACAGGCTTGTTACCTTATAATTTATAAAATATTAAGACGACATTAAGAAAAATTGAGATGATACGTCTCAGTACTGGCTATCATTAGATACCTTTGCATTTATAACGGCGTAGGAATTTTTATACATTATTTACACCAACTAGTCATCAAGCATGTGGACAGCATCTTGCGGCTTTTCATATCTCATCACTGAAGCATATCCTGAAAGGAAAGAAATATTTATTATGTACAGTATCTATAGCGGCTGCAGGCGCCTGCAGCCGCACGCTCAAATCCCTCGACAAGGCGAGAACGGGGGAGAGGTGCGAAGACGGGGAACAGGGACGCAAATTGTGCGGGACGTTAGGAGATTCCGTTCAGTATGTGATACTTACATTAATTCTGTGGTTAAGACTAACCCCCTTCCCTTATTCATAAAAAATAACAAACGTTTGCTAAACCTATTTTAGTTAAAATGTGTTTTGCCTTGTTCTTTCAATGTCAAATATTCAAAAGAGGAAAAGGGATAAATCATTTTTTAACTAAAATAGGTTAAGCAAATGGTTATCATTTTTTATGGATATGAGGGTAAGTTTTTATTTTTAATTTAAATTTTTATGTTGCTGGCAATTTTTTTCAGATAGGTATAGATTATTGAAAATAAAACTTCCCAGAGGGTGTCACTTTATAAAAAACTCTTTTGTTGATAAAGTGACATATTGAGTTAGAAATAAATAAGTAGAGATAAGGCGGTCATATCATATCTTATAACTCCAATTGACATAGGGCTTTAGTTTTAATGCTTTTACTCATGTCATGTATCTTTACAGCCACCATATAGACATACAAATAAAGACTCATCTACACTCCAGAATCATTTATTAGTCGTTCCGTTGCCCATTTCCATTCAAGTGCGAATAACGGATAAGAAAATTTTATTAAGTAGGTACTACACCTACATTAGAATAAGTAAGTAGGTAATAACTTAAATATGGGTTTTTATTCATAGAATAACTACATAATCTACAATCTACTTAATTTCTAAACTCAATACCACCCAACTAGTACCTTTAGCTTGGAACATCACATAAGAAACATAATGTAGGAAAAAAACGCAATAAAATATTGACATTAGAATGACTATATTCTATATTTATCAAAAGATGATATAACTATACCATACATTTTAAGACCGTAAAGTTGTGCCGTATAATATAGTCCGACGAAGTCTACGACCGACCTAGCATAAAGGCCTTTGTTCTTCTAATATCTGCCTTATTGACAAATGAAATTTTATGACATTTCATATCGTTATCAGATATTTGCGATAGTACTTATAAAAAGCGATAGCAAAAGAATATGTCGCCATTGCCTAGACAGCTCGATCACAAACCGCATGATTTGGTTAGTGTTTCACTGTGCCTGGTTCATAGTAATACGGTTAAATCAAGACTTAGCAAAGAAAACCTAGGTCATGGTTAGATCCATTTTGTGTGGTTATCACTGCATAGCTATTTGTTTTGTTTAGACTTAGGCTCAATTTATACCGCGGCGAAAGCGAAGTGTCAAATTTGCCGCTCTGGCTAGAAGACGCGCGACTTCGCCTAGTGACTGTGTGATTGTACGGGGTCGCCGGCGGCGAGTCGCACCGGTTCGCTTGACTTCGGCACTTCGCGAGAATCCGCCGCTTAACGCGCGACTCCTTTTTGAGCCCAAATTTAGTTTGAACTTTATACGCTTGACATAAAGTTCATTATGCTATGTACGATTTCTTTCCACAAAGATGCTTTACTCCGATTCTGCCGCAGTGTAAATTAAGCCTTAATTCGTACTTTAAGAGTAACGATCTGTTTGGTGGAGTTCTTACTCAATGTTAACTTCTTTCCACCTTTGTTTTCTATAATTTGTTGTTATCTGAGTTCTTAGGTTTCGTGCCCTTCCTTAGTATTACTTCCTCGTAACAGATCAAGTGTGCCAACATGAGTCTTCGCCTCATTATTATGATAGTCGATTACATAATATTCTATTTGTTTTCAAGATGAATCTATTCAAAAACAGAATGATATTCCTTCTGATAATTTAGATTTGAATTCACTTAATGCTCATTTTGCTTCTTCCTCGAATATGGATCATTCGACTAAGAGTGCTACTTTACGTAAACTTTCCACCACTTTAACTCCTGAGTGCGACTCCTTTCACTTCAGTTCAGTCACTGCTTGTGACGTTAAAAAGAGTATATTGTCGATTACATCTAATGCTGTCGGAGTTGATGGTATAAGCCGTAATATGCTAATTCCCATTATAGACATTATCCTGCCTGCCCTTTGTCACATCCTTAACACATGTCTGGAAGACTGTGTGTTTCCTTCTATTTGGAAGGAAGCCCAAGTTATCCCCTTGCCCAAGAAATCCAATCCCAAATCCTTTTCTGACCTCCGTCCGATCTCCATCCTTCCTTTTCTTTCCAAAGTCCATGAACGCCTTGTCTATAATCAAATCAGTAGTTACCTCACTAATAATAATTTACTAAACCCTATGCAGTCTGGTTTCCGGCCGGGGCACAGTACATGCACCGCTCTCGCTAAAATCACTGATGACATACGTCTTGGTATGGACGAAGGGTTACTAACTGTTTTGTGTTTATTAGATTTTAGTAATGCTTTCAATACCGTCGACTTCGATATTCTTCTCGCAATACTGAGCTCTATTAACGTATCTCCAACAGCGATTGAATGGTTTCGTAGCTATCTCCATGGGCGTCGTCAGCGGGTTCGCCTCGGTGACTCTTATTCAGAGTGGTCTAACACGTCCGCTGGTGTTCCGCAGGGAGGCGTCCTGTCCCCCCTTCTTTTTTCAATTTTTATCAATTCTATTTCTAAAAATATTTCTTCTTCATATCACCTATATGCTGACGACCTGCAAATTTACTCTCAATCTTCTGTTCAAAATCTTAGCCACGCTGTAAATACTATCAATACGAACATAAATTATATATCTCAGTGGAGTAATGCTCATGGTTTAAAAGTCAACCCATTAAAATCTCAAGCGATGATTGTTGGCAGTTCTAGAATGCTTCCCAAAATTGACTGGACATCACTGCCTAGTGTTGTATTTGAAGGAGTTACAATTCCGTTCAGTAAGAACCTAAAGAACTTGGGGTTAATCATGGATGAGAGTCTTTCATGGGGTCCTCAAATGAATAGTGTTGGTAGCAAACTATTTGGGACCGCGGCATTGCTTCGAAGGCTCCGTAACTTTCTTCCTACGGCTACTAAAGTTACACTAGCTCAATCCCTTTTATTGCCAATTTTAGACTACGCCGATGCCTGTTATCTTGATCTCACTGAGTATCAGCTAGATAAACTTGAGAGACTACAAAATGTTTGTATCAGATTCATATTTGGTTTGCGTAAATATGATCACGTCTCTGAATTCAGAACTAAACTCAAGTGGCTTCCCATACGACTTCGCCGGAATGCTCACATGCTTACCCTTCTCTACAATATTCTTTTTAACCCAAATTCACCACAATATCTTAAAGAACGTTTTCTCTTTTATAAAGATAAAGATTCAACCACCCGCCAATTAAGGTCATCTTTTAATCTCACACTGTGTACACCAGTTCATCGGTCCTCCTTTTACGCTAACTCATTCACTGTACAAGCGGCGAGATTGTGGAATGCCTTGCCTGAGTCCATTAAACGTGCGCAATCACTTTTTGTTTTTAAAAAGAAAATTCTTCAGTTTTATTTGGAACTTTATTTGTCAACCCTCGTTACGTGATTTCTATATATATATATATATATTTATATATAATATTATAATATGTATACAATTTATAAAATATGTATTTATTTACCTGTATGTATATATCTGTACGTATGTATTTTTATCTTTATATATGTACTTGGTATTGTAAGTTTTGTATTTTGGTCGTGTACACCCCGTCTGCTAACGTTTCACTGTATTCTCTCCATCCATCGGTTGTCTGGAAGAAATCGCTTTAAGCGATAAGACCGCCCGTTGTACATTTAAATGTCTTTTCTGTGTGTATTTCTTTTTTGATTATTGTTATATTTTTTTGGTGTACAATAAAGTATTACATAACATAACATAACCTCTTACGTCAAGGTAAATTTCATTGTATGTTTATAAAACACTTTTTATTTTTATGACACTTCATGAGAGTTAAGTCGAGAGTAATGCGGGTTTTTACAAATAATTATATTGATATTTTTGTAGGTACCTAAATAGATGTAAGTTATTTACAGATAAAATAGTATGGGGACACGAAAAAGCCAACGAAAATGTTCATTCGGCGTGGCACTCTCTGGTTAAGCATAAGTTTATAGAGTCCTATAGAACCTTATGTTTACGAGTAGGTTACTGTACTCACACAAGGTAGTATTTTTACTGTGACTGAAATATAAAACCATGTACAATATTATGGTTTTCTAGCATCTGTGGAACTAGATGGCAGCACTAAGGCTTGAGATCCATTAGAGCTTAAAGCTGTGAAAAATTTTTTGCTAATGGGTCTTAACAGTTAACTCAACCCTATCCCTATTTTATAGATGATGTTCTAATGCTGCCATTTGACTTGAAACCTAGTGAGATAAGCACCTACGTGTGTATATGTATACTTGTTTGTCGTTTGATGCAGCGGGACCAATTTGTATTACATGATTTCTACCCACTTACTACATTACCTATTATTATTTAGTGCCCGCTAGATCCCATTGTTGGGCAAAGGCCTACCTCTCGGTTCTTCATTTCTCTTTATTTACGGTTCTACTACATTATACAAGTAACAAAAACCCTTTCCGATCCTCGTAGGAGCAACTCAGACCGTCAATATGAACAACTTTTCCTATGGGACAAATGCTTGAAACTCAAAGATAAGTTCGATATTTTCATAGAAATTGCCGGGCCGGCCGAACACTTTTATATAAAAATGACTAATGTTTTTTTCGAGTTTCATGCAATGTTCCCATAGAAAAAGTTGTTCATAGTTGACGGTCTGAGTTGCTCCTACAAAGGTCGGAAAGGGTTTTTGTTACATATTGTATAAATGCCCCTACAGGCAAACTTTTGAACAAAAGCCAAAATTAGGAGGAATCGTTCCACAAAGGGCCTGCGGGCTACCCCCTCGATGGGACAGCAACATACGAAAATTATTTTTCACCATTCTATCCAGAATAATTCAGATCCAAATTGTTTTAAAGGCGTAACATTTTTGCATGATTTTTTTTCTGTATCAAGGACTAAACCTGCTTCAAATGGCTAGTGTTTTTTTTTAAGTCGAAACTATGTAACGGGTAACGGTTTTTTTCATTAAAAAAAAGAAATTAAACTTCAGTTCTGGAACGGTCATTGTTGTATTCAATTAGGTACAAAATTACTACTATTTACATAATACTGCTGTTAACATTGTATCAACGGGTTATTATCTGATTATTTATTGCAATAAATAATTATCATTACAATCCATAATAAAAATATAAAGATAACAGGTTTCAAGAAGAATATTGTAGTCAACGGCTAGTTTTAAAGATAGGTACTAAACAATCAAATGGTAATGTAAAGTAAAAAAAAATTTAAGCAAATATTTTTCAGTAAGTACTTAGTAAATAAAAGTCAAAAATTGTTTTTTATTTTTGGTTTTTAAAGCAGATGGGATATTGAACATTCAATTAAATATTCAAAAAAAATCGATTTGCTTTGTAGTTTTAGAAACTTCAAAGTGCCCCCTTGGATCCCTAAACTATGGGACGTTATGTATAGTAAACATTTGCCCAATCACGGCTTACGTTAGCTTCTACAGTACGCTTACTGAGAAGCGACCCTAAAAGATGATAGACATGTTAACAGAGATATAGTCAATCTGCTAGTTTGTAATAACTCAAATCAGATACTCTTTTCTAAACGTCAAAACAAACATTTTCTAGGGGATTTGTATGAAATTCAGATTAATGACGTCATAGTTTTTTGCAGTTTAATGATAAGTAAAATTATTTTGTAAAGTTTTATTTTGTTAATAGTACAAAATTATCTATTTTTGACCCAGGAAAGAACCTTATTATATACGATAAAAATATAATCACACCAGGCGTATAAAGCAATACTTATTTTACTACGCCAATACATAAGTATATTTTTATAATAACAATTAATCTCTAGGAAGAAAAAAAATAGGTATTTTTATATGCTTACATAAAGTTATCGTGGAGAAATATTCAGTTCAAACTTCTTTGTTTTTCCTGCATATACACTAAAGTAACATTATTGAAAAATCATTAATATCCAACGCATTATTTTCAAACACCAGTCATTCAAATTAAATGATACAATTCACATTTAACAGGAGGTAATTAGGGAATGAGTGACACGATCAAACCAGAATATGTCACGAAATCTAACTTAATGTACCTACCTATCTATTTTAGTAAAAAAAAAATAGAATAATAAATAAAATTGGTCGACAGACCCAGCACAATAAAATATAAATACAACTAAAAACATGTATAAAGAAAAAATGAACAAAATCTTATCTATCAAAGTAATAAAATCACAGCACAATTTGGAAATATTTCAATACAATTAGAATACTTAAGAGAGTAAAAATTACGTATAAATTAATGTCTTAAATAAATATAACTTACCTAATAAATTCGTTATATATATATCATACTTTTCATGTTGTCTTACGTAAGGTATACCATCTAAACTTTCGCAGCTAAATCAAAGCATTGACAATTTTACTGAAATGTTTTTGTACAAGTTACGTTTCTTAGTTAGTCTTGTTTTGTGGCGTATTAAAAAATATGCTCGTGCTCGGCTAGTGCACGAACATAAGTTTTATTACAATAATTAACCATTTATTTCAAGGAATAGGTTTTGCTCCCTTATGCAGTCGTCTGAACGCGATGGACCGCTGACGTGTATGAGCATTTGTGTCTGTGTCCGCTAAATAAATCTTAGGCATTGGATAAATTTTAATACAGTTTTCACTAAGAATTCTATTACTACACTGTCAAAGGATTCATTCTTAATACAATTTTATTTTGTCCTATGCGTACATGTAGCGAGTATGATGCTAATGATTTATGCATTTTTATGTACCCTATAATCCATATATACTTGTATTTAAGTGTTATGAATAAGTAACGACAGCGCCCAATGGTCCGTATCTCACAGCGCCATCAAGCGATACCAATGGTCAATTAACCTATTGCTGATTAGTTTTACCTTGCGTGAGGACGATATGCTGTATTTTGTCTTTGAGCAGCCACTGGGCTATCGCGTGGACGACGCAGAGGGTCAGGGAGCCGATTCCAAACCAGCGGAAAGTATCCCAACTCCCGAGCGACCAGTACATGCGCCCGCCAATGAAACTGCCCAGGGATACGCCTACACCTTCGAAAATTGCGCCTACTAAACCCTGAAAACAAAAATACACATATACTCCTAATCCGTGCTTATCCGTACCGTAATTCATACATCATAACTGTGTAACATATATATTAAAATTGAGACAGTCGTCACGCATATTTCCCACAGGGGTAGAAAGAGACTTTTAGATTGAATACTATTAAGCTTGTTTATCATCAGGGTAGGCAGATATATGTCCTTTTTTGGTGGGTCACCCCCTTAGGGGGTGTGAGTTTTGAGAAATCTTTTCTTAGTGCACCCCTAGACCTCATAAGGAACCTATGATTCAAATTTGGGAGTCTCGAGACCCAGCGGTTTCGGTTGTGCGTTGATATGTCAGTCAGTCAGTCATTCATTCAGTTTCTTCTTTTATATAAATATAGATGAAGGGTTTTATTCATAGATACAGGAGGTTGCTCTTTGGTTTCAATAAAAATAATGGTGAGTGCATATGTCAACATTATTGACAAATCAATGAGCTCATCCACTACTTGTATTTTCTAAATCTTTGCTCACTTCACATTTACCACAGAATTTCAATAACACGGCGCACGTCACGAATATAAATGTCAAACGAAGGTGGTTTTTTCAAATTTTATTGACAACAGTCCTTTAGTCCTTATGTTTTTCGTTTCTTTATTCCTAACAAGTCTCAATAAAAAGTTGGTTTAAGTCCTTCGATTTTAATCAAAGGTTGGTAACAAGTCCATTGACGACGCGACGGTTGGTTGTCACTGTTTCACCGCCAGAAAGAAGCCAATTTATTTGCTGGATACCGTTGCCACAACTTGCAAGGTCGACAATACACCAATCGCACCGTTTTAAGCCTTTTACATCTGTACAATGCGCGAACGCATACTATGGGGTAAAAGTTGTCAATATTACCTGAACTGTAGTTTCAGCACCCGGCGGCGAAACTACGTTGGCGTATGACGTCATAGTAGGGTAAAACATGCCGAAGGTGATTCCTTGAAACATCTCAATAGGTAGAGCCCACCACGCATTGGTCAGAAACGAGTACAGAATGAAGCGAACCCCAAATGCGAATAGGACCAAGCTCATCATGTTGGTGTGGCCCACTTTCTTCAGGATATAACCTGTCAACCATATATTAGTATCAATTAAAGAAGAATCAACAAAGTGTCAAGCTACCGAAATTTATTGCAAGTGGCGAATTGCTTCATAAAGGTACACAGTAACTTAGCTTGATGTTCCCTGTGTGGCCGAGAATATCATAGCTCAGAATATTTTTATTTTCTTAGGTGAAAAGGATACCAAATAAAGGTTTTATTACTTCCTGTACTCTGATTGGGTGGTATTATATTCTATGTTTATTTACTTTTTTTTTCATAGATGCAGATGGACAGTAGAGCGTGAGGTGACGATATTTTTTTACTTCAGGAGATGTGCATGAATCACTTTCTTTACTCAGGATTTAACCTTAGAATCCTTTATTTGGCTCCGGATTTAAAGTAGCGCCTTCAACTTATAGCACAATGTACAATATTAATATGTCTGTAAATATTAACTCGTGCTTAAATGAAATAAGCACTTTAAACCCGTGGGTCTAATCCTGTTCACGTACCTGATACAAATAGAAATGGTATCTCTCCTCCAAAAGTCTGTATAGCGCTGACCAACCCTTGTAGAGTTTTAATGTAGTCAGACCCATCGCATGTTAACGCTGCAATGTCTTCCAAATGCCAGAAGAGGAATTGCCAGAGTAGACCTGTGCACAGTCCGACTCCAATCGTCCACAGCATGAATACAAACGTGGGAAGAGAAGACAGGAGAGTACCCACATCAGCTAGAATGTTCATGGACATTTTTGTAGACTCTGTCTGAAAAAAAGAAGAGAAAGTTAGAGTCGAAGTAAAGATGGAATTTTATTTTCAGTGATAGTTGTCTGATTCTGCAACAGTACAATCGCTAGATCATTACATTCCAGAGTCCTATTTGGTAGCCCTAAGTAAGAAATAAGCCGGCCAAATGCGAATTGAACTGTTGTGGAGAGGGTTCCATACAATGCTAAAGTTTTTAAATTACTTAATACAAAATATCACATTTGAATTCTTAACAGTAAGACTCGAGTTAACTACACTAGAGGCATCTAGTGGTGATTTTGGTAAACTATTTTCCGTAAGTGAACATTTTATATGATTTAACCACTTTATTTTTAATTGATAGAATTCTTATAGTATTGCCTGTAATCTACAAGCAATGAACTACATTTTGTATTTTTTTTTTTCAAAATTTTAGGCAAAGTAGTTTTGGAGATCAGGGAGGGAAATGGTCAATTTTAATCTTTTTTCACGAATAAAATCAAAACTATTTATTTTACAATAATAATAAAAACATATTTGAGATACTCATAACGAGCCCTTTCATTTGTTATATGATTTGACTCAGTAAGGTTCGCAAAAACATTTTTATTTAATTTCTTAATATGTCTCCCGAAAATGATAACCATATTTTTTTTTAAGTTTCACCTCTATTTTGGGTCATCTCATAAGATTACACCATCCTACCAAATTTCACCAGATTTTTAGGTTCAGTAGATTTGGAGCAAATTGGCTGTGACAGACGGACGGACGCCCGAGTTATAAGGGTTCCATTTTTTTATATTTTGTACGGAACCCTAAAAAGATTTTAAATTTCATTACAAACCCTAAAAGGAAAATATGTTAGGAGAATTTACAGGTAAAAGAATTGTATGAGGTCTTGCCTTACAATGGGTTGATGTGACTAGAGCATACCTTCACAAAACACGACACAATGACGTCACCGCACATGAACACGAACATCAGCACGAACGCGACGGCGTAGTTCTTGTAGGCGCCGTCACTGAATACGTCGATGAGAGCGCCCGTCATCAGAGAGAATATACCCCATCCTACGGATCCCCAGAGGCGCTGTTTACCGTATTGGCCTACTTTGTCACCTAGAAAAATATTTTCCATTTAATTTTAACCCTTTAACCGTGAACAAACATTTTAGTGTCTATTTCGCGAGCAACGTATTTTTCCGACCAAAATTGCACTGCTCTTATTGCACATAACTTAAGTATCCACATCTCTTTTGTTCATCATCATCCGAGCGTATTTTCTCGGTAGCATTCTCAGCAGTAATGCTACAGAGCTTCCGCCACCTTACCAAAGAGATTTGACGAGGTTTACTGGTTTTTACACAGAGCGACTGCCGTCTGACCTCCGCTACCCAAAGGGTAAACCAGAACCAATCCTTGGATAGTTTAATGATTAAACGCTAGATTGCGTTCGGGTCCCACCATATGTGCCTTCCGAAACATGGTATCAGGTGATTCAAGCCTGCAATATCCCAATCACACTGGAAACAACTTTTCGCAAAGTATGCTTCCCAGTGGGATTCGAACCCATGACCTCCGAGTCACAAGGCGAGCGCCTGACCACTGGACCACGGAGTACAAGTAAAACCCTTTTTTAATATTATAATTCAAATCAAATCAAATCAAATCAAATATATCTTTATTATCATAGGATATTTATAATATCTCTTAATAATCGTCACTTTGTTTTATTGCACAATTAATTGTTGACGTCAAAAAGTTACTTAGAGCTAAGTTTACTGCCGCCTCCAAAGCGCTAGTGCAGAAGAAGCGGTAACAAACTGCACTGCAGCATTTTCTCCAAGAACGTCAACTCACAATGAAATTAATATTTATAGTTGATATGTGGACAGAGTATACATTGTTTGTTGTCATAATTTAAATTAATTTTTTTAATGTCGAAATTTTGAAATAATGTCAAATCAAGTTGTAAAATCAGTATGTACTTAATGTTCCAGATTATGACCATTTCTGAGTATACAAACCTTTAAGAGGGACCCGCGCCAAGCTCAAGCCCAACTTTGTTGTCTTTAAGATAGTCATCGGTCCTATAATAAGCCTTCTCACACAATTCTTCTTTTATAACGCTATAGGTATGTAACTTGTACCTTTCTATCTATGGTTTACATTATCTCATGATTGTATTTGTAGTATGCTTTGTAAATTGAAAAAATCTTGATTTTTTAACGTACCGAGGACGTTGAAACATATTGCGTCCGCGAAGGTGACAACGACGGCTTGCCCGACCCAGCTGATCATCATCATTGCGAAAAACAGCCAGAACTCTTTGGTGTACTGCGACTGATTGCTTGTGCGACTTTCTGATGCCGCTTCGAATAATTCATTCAGCTGTGAAACAGATTGTTGTTATGCCAAAACAAACTATCGTAAGTTGATTTTTACCCGTCTGCACCTGTGTATATTTCTTTGGCACGCTCTGCAGTCTAAACGGCTTGATGGATTTCCTTGAGAGGTATCTTTTTTAAATTATTTTATGGCTCTGGAGTCCTCTAGAACTCGTATTTCTTTGCTTCTTTATTCCTAAACTAAACCTAACCCTAATTATAGAATCAAAGGTTGTTGGGGTATATCCCATTCGTACCCAGTTGTCAGTTGGGTTTCGTTTGTCACCAACACGTCGTCCCCACTGGGAACGAATGGGAATTTCTATTATGACGAATGGGACAGACATCCAATACAATTTCTATAAAGATATACATAATGCCCTCTTTTCCGTATATTATATAAACATCTCCTTTCACAGGCCCACTGGAAGAGATCTCTTTTGAGATATGTAGTGCCTTTGTACAACTTTTATTTGATGTATTCTCTGTATATATTTTCCGTGTACTTACATCAAATGTAAACAAATAAAATAAAATTATACTTTAAAAAAATATTATTACTAATCATAGACATGACTTGACATGACATTAACTTATTTGTATTAGCGAAATTATATCTCAATTGACTTCTAATCTGTAGACATTTTAACACTTTTTTATAGTACATGTTCCTTTTATTTTAATTTACTAATATTGTATCTAACAAACATTTATTTAAATTAAAAGTATTGTAGTAATATTATAATAGAAATTCTTGTCATCATGTATTACCATAAAATTTATGACTTTGTATGCCTAAAGGCCCAACACAGTGATACTTGAATGTATGTACCTTACACCCATTGTACCTGTGATTGACAAAATAAATGATTATGATTATGATCAGTTATTCTATTTAACATAACTGGGGATGAAATAATATTCTTCCCATTTGCCACCACTGGGGTCTACTAGAAATCAAAAAAACAAATTCCCATTCGTCCCCAGTATGGACAAATGGGAATAGTATTGGATCTCGTCCCCACTGGAGACGAATGGAACTGTGGAATAATAGTTTTTTTTTTCATGTTTATAACCCGATGGCGGACAGGGCCTAAGGACACAGTCCGCAAATAAATATCACTACAGCAACTCTATTACTGTCCACTTTAAACATTTTACATCCATGAGCGTGAGCATTTATAACACCAAACTACACCAATTTCATATTATATATAGTCTACTAAAATCAATTCAAAGCAAACCGCAACTGAACCCTTTGACATCACGCGACAATTTTCAGAGGTGTAGTTCGTCTTAATTGTCACAGTAGCACTGGGTATACAAAAAATTACAAAAAAAAAATTGGATTTTTGTCGCCCAGTATGTCTTTAATTTTGTTCAAGTTTATTCAGTGTGATTTGTCCCTATCTTTGTCTTTTAATTTACAGGATACATACCATCGAGTTATTACAATTAATTCGGCAGCTCGGTTGGAACAGTAAGCTTACATTTTGGTACTGAGCTCTTGCAATACAGTTTGGGTAATGAATGGAACCTAAAACAAAAAGAATTTTCAACACATTTTGACTAAGTTTTTACTGCTGAATAGGGTTTCTTTTTGTTTTCTACATAATTAAGTAAACTATCAACAAGTATGAAAAACCTAGCAACAATTACTAGGCATAAGTTGTAAAATGCTTAAGGATTCGAATCATGTTATGATTGTTTAATAATGGCCAAAATGTCTAAACAGAAAACATTATATTCTGATAGTAACTGTTTTTGAATAAACGTTTGAACATAAAAATTGGCAAATCATTACGTTATTTTATTATGATTAACTTTTGCATATAATAAATATCTAGAATCCAATCAATCTAAAATATCAGTCCCTACCCTGTATTCATTGCCTTTCTTATGATTTAAGTCATAACTATTATTACGAAACCAACAACGTAGTACACGTGAATGAAATTAGCATTTTATTATTTTTATTATTGGCTGAGTACAGCTTTATTACTTTTATCAGTGTACAATTTACACTGATAGCTAATAACAGTAATAACAAATGTACTCAAAACGAGATCCTATCTTACTAATATGTAAACATATAAGTTTGTGAGTTTGAATTTGGAAACTTATTGTAAATAACTGTTAATACTCTTTTTATATGTACAGTAAGAGAGTAAAAAAGTAAAAGTAGGATAGTTTTTAGACATCCATTTTTGGTATACTTACCATCAGGCATTGTTATATGGTTAAGTTGTACGAAAACACAGGAGCCTATGGTTAAAGTGGTGGAAAGTAACACCGTGCCCACGAAAGACAAACTCTCCGGCAAATCTTCGCTTGCTCTGCTTCTAGGAGTACACGTTTTTGTGACATCTGCGCCCCACGACTTGCATATGTCCATGAGACGCGTCGGTGCGGATTTTTCTAGATCGCATATAGCCTAGAAAAAATACAAAAGCCAATACTAAAAGTACAGTAGCACCATAGCTGTAATGGAGCCACGGAGAGCTACCTATTAACAAAAAGAATTTTGTGTAATTTAATTTCTAGGTCATTTCTACGATTCATGTTACTAAATTTCCCACTCTGGAGTGGTGGCCGCGCGCATAGTAATAATTTAGGTATTAAGGATGAGCTAGTTCGGAACTCGAACTCGTCGGCGCACGTGGCTAATTTGCGTGCTATTTCGCTGAGAAAGGGATAGACTCGGTTATGAACAGTGCGGAACTATTTACACCGATTTATACGCACATCGGAACTACAGTCTAGTGTGTCGTATCCGACTAATCGCACAAAAACGTTACGTTACACGTCTAAAAATTCACGAGTATGCGTTTAGGAGAAGTTTTATTGTGATAAAACAGCTGAATGTTTTAATTAAAAGTAAAGTTATTTAAATCTTTTAATAACCAAACTATGCTTGTATGAATTTTGTTTTAGAGATTTTATACTCCTTCCGGTATTTAATTGTGCCCTAAGTTGCGTTAAAATTACGTGTTGAAACGGAATGTTTTGAGACTCATAACTTTTAAAGTACTTATCATTTTACAATTATGATTCCATACAAGCATAGATAACTCGACAAGACAAATCGATAGAATTAAAAACTTTAAACAGACGATACCGAACAACGGAGTCATCACCCTACAGAATTTGTATGGCGAAACACCTGACTAGCGTACCCTTAAGTGGCACATGCCTGGTTTAGTCTACCTCTGTCACAAACTCTACGTGCGACAGAGACATGGTGTCGGGCTACGTATTTTGCTGTCTCTTTCGTACGTAAAGTTTGTGACAGAGATAGACTAAGCGCCACGTGCGACGCAGTTTACGTTCTTAGACCGCCGTAACGATTTTCATCATATAAAACCATATTTTACCTCTGCATCCTTGTTAATCACTTTCGTCCAGTCACTACCGCCGCACACATGGTAGTTCAGCGTCCCGTCAATGCACGTCATGTTTGCTATATCCTTGTCATCGTCGCTTCGTAGCTTTCCAGCAATGTTCAGGTTACATCCGAAACCGGGATCTTTCAGACAGTGCGGCACGAATTCGTAACCTGGTAAAATATTTATTACATATACAGAATCAAATTTTTGTTCAGCAATTAGGCTTTTGCAAATACTTTTACCAGTCAATAAGTTTGGTATAGATTACGTGTATAATGTTAATAAAAATTTACATTTTTTAATTTATAATTCGGAACCGATAAAATTTCGGAACGGCCACTGCTAAAAAGAAACGTCGAAAAACTCATTCACACAGTATTTTAGTTCGAGTTCGAGAGGCTTTGTCATGTCTGTTAGCTTACAAATACATATAATGCAATGTTAACATGTAATACTCGCGAACGAGCGCGAACAGTAAGTTATATTATAATATAAGAAATATTAAGCAGTCAAAAAGCGAAGCTGAGCTGATGATGGGGCCATCAGAGTTAAACATAATGTTAAGCCCACTAAGCCATGGATTTGGCACAAAATGCAGAGCTTGGTTGTAAATTAGAAACATGTGTGCAATTTCTAAATAAATATCAATATATTGCTGTGTGGTTTCCCTAAATAGGACCATACCATCTCCTGGTGTAAAATGTAACTTCGGTTCAAAAACAAACATCCCGAGCCACCATTGTGTCAAGCGGACGATTGTAAGACCACAGACTAATCGTTGAATGATTTCAGCTTTTTCTCCACTGCACACGATTTTGGTATCCTTGTGTAGAACATTTAGCCGAAAAGCCCACCGCGGGCTCCGAAGCAGCATAGCTAAGGATGCAACTGGGAGAAGCGGTAAGCTAAGAAGAATAAAACAGTTGAAATGATGGTACTTCAAAAATAAATAGCTTTGATGACTAACCATCTAAAGTGACATTCCCGGCGGCAATATCTGCGCACTGGTTTTTCATGGTGACGTTGGCCAGCTTCACGTTGTACCGCAGAGACTCCTCATTGGCGTAGCTGTAGCAGAACTCAGGCAATCCCCAGTGCTCGCACACCGTCTCCCACATTGGCACCGATGTTATGTCACACGACATCTGTTGATAGAATATGAAAATAGAGCGTCTATACGGAGATAAACAGTCAAATAAAATAAGCTAACAGTATTTTACAAGCTTTTCATTTATGAATCTACCTTTATTGACCTGAAATTTTGCATACTTATATATGTCGGATGCCAATATAGAGTCAAGGAGCTGTTCTGGTGATGGAAAAAGAGGCCATTTTTCGCTAATGTGCGAAGAAATGATTCGTATTTTTTTTTAACTGTAAACTGTAATTCATAAATGACGAAGCATGTTGCGGATGCTTTTCTGTTTGCATTTTTGACGAAGCATGTTGCGGATATTTTTCTGTTTACAGTTATGACGAAGCATGTTGCGGATCTGTTTACTTATTTATTTTATTGAATTAATAAAGTAATTTATTATTCATAAAATACTTTGCAGTGTAATCTAGGGCATGATGAAAACAAAATTGGATATCTCCGTTTCCTTCCAAATAATTTATTTCAAATGGGTGCGGCACTGGACTGGAAAACGCGCCCCGGACTCCGAAGTAGCGCAGCTTAGGATACAACCGGGAACGCGACTACATATGAAAAATAAACTTACATCACACGATGCTGTATTGTTCATGTTCCCCAGGGAAGTGGCCTTGCACTGGTCCACCTTACCGCCATCCATGCAACTCCTCAAGACCGTCACTCCATCTCCGCAGTCCAACTCGACGTCCACCATTGGCGTGCTTCCGGGGATGAAGTATATGGCCGAGAAACTAAGTATAGTCACTATTTGAAACAATATAAAAATTGACTTTTGTATCTTGAACCTAGAAAAGAGAAAAGTGAATAAGTACATAGGTAGTTTATTTCACATAGGCTTACCAAAAACTGTATTAGTATTACAGGTTTGTAATCCTTGTATTTCGCATAGGCTTAGCAAAAATAAAAAATAATAAATAAAATAAATTTATCTCAGGTTACAAAGACCCACAAAGCAAAAACTGTATTAGTATTACAGATTTGTAATCCTTGTATTTGACATAGGCTTACCAAAAACTGTATTAACATTACAGATTTGTAATCCTTGTATTGCGCATAGGCTTAGCAAAAACTGTATTAGTATCACAGATCGGTAATCCTTGTATTTCGCATAGACTCACCAAAAACTGTATAAGTATCACAGATCTGTAATCTGCAATCGTTTGTCTGAGACAATTATTTATGGATTTTATTATTTATTATTTGGTTGATACAATATTTTGATATAAGTATAGGTATATTAAAGTATTGTAACAACCCCTAACCTACCTATTTATTTAAAAATCTACTTTTATTCTACGCTGATCTAACTTACTTAAACTTAAGATGTTAACAATAATTATCTCAAAACTCGCTTTGTCTGAATTGACGTATTGGCAGCAAATCGTCTAGTATAGGACCCAAGTTGTGTGTTGTGCTACATAGTAGTAACGCAAGTTCACGTAACACGTTTAGATTGGAATTTATAATTTTAGTACTTATAATAAGGCAATTTATAACTTTAGAATTTATTTGGAGTAAAAATAGTTCCTATGACATAATTTAGGAAAGTTATTTATTTTATTTATTTTCTAAGTTCTTTATTTATATAAAAGTCCTACATATCCATCTACCCCAGTAGACTTCGACACCAGACTGGACAGTTTTCCTACCTTGGACATCAAAATGCTCAGATATTTTATAAAATATTCTTAAATTTATTAAGCCTTATACAGGCTAGGGACACATAAGAGGAGATGCAAATAAAGTTTGCCAATCCGTTCCAGCCGCTTCAGAGCATGTAGGTATTATATTGTATTAATATACAATACTCCGGATCTGAGCAACAAATATTATTTCAATTCAACTGGAACCTTAATTGCCTTAAGAGCATTCTACAAATATATGATTTAGTCTATATTGTCAGTCAAGGTAGTAAAATCTACTGGATGAAAAAATACTTCCGTTATAAAACTAGATATAAAATCACTTAATGATTAGTAGATAGTTTCAACAAAGATCTCTTAATCAAAAGGATATATCCAGACTTGTCTTATCCAAATAGGTAAAAAAAAAATTTTTGTGAATAAGTTTGTACTATCTCTAACAGAGATATAATTTTTCTCGAGCTTCCGCATTTAGACATCAAATCAGGGCTTGACTAGCAATACCCAATAAAGCAAAATGACACGTCTAGGTGAATCAAGGTAAATAATTGTATTCAATGTAGTCACAAAGAATAAATGTCAACTCATATTGAGTTATGGGATTTGAATCTAGATAATCTAGACTTGTTTATGGCCTAGGTAGGCTCATATCCTTTTCTCCATATTGGGGCACAAACCCAAATGAACTTAGATACTATGTTTAAATAAATAACTATTCTACACTTCATGCAGAAACAGAGTAGTCTATAAATAAATCCCATTCTCACGACACTTCTTTATACATACTCCGTAACCAAAGATTTATTGGATTTCTTTGCGTCAGTTTTTTAGCAATCCATACGCAGAAACGTTGTCGCAGTCAAGTGCTTGTAAGTTTGTTACCCATTAAAATAAGAATTTATGACTAGAAAAAGTCAATATAGTATGTTCGAATGAGATGGGGCAAACTTCCACTTTTTGTTTCTCCAAACAAGTATTTTTTGTGCGTGACTGAAACCCATGGGTTACATATGTGATAAGAAATATTTGAGAATGAAATAAACGATAGCATATTTGCGAATCGTTACAGTATATATGTGTTCAAAACTAGTCTTTTGCATTATAATATAACAAATACATTGTTGACTGACCTATCAGCAATAACACCAAACAAGGGCTTTGCAATCAAACCAAATATTGGCAGTACTGTGTAAATGAGACCAACAGTCGTTGATGTGAAACCTAGTTGACGGGCATAGGTCGACAGATATGGTACCAGTGGTGCTGTGCCTGAAACATAAAGATTGTAATGGGTCTTTTGTTTTAAATACTCAAAAAATAATTCTTATACAGGGTCTAACAAAATATACTGAAACTATTTTGATGGTAAGTCCAGATACTGAACAAGTTTTGCTAAAAAATCTATATAAGAAATATAATTTTATTTGTATTTAATGTAATGTAAATATTGAATGTAAACCTGGGAGTTTGCAACCTCCGTTCACCCTGTATTAGATAAGGACGCCTAAACTATGTATATTAATTAAAAAAAACCGGCCGAGAGCGTATCGGGCCACGCGCGCAATGTAGGGTTCCGTATTTACGAATGCCGACTATAGAGTTCTCGCGACTAAAAACGTCTAAAAAACTAATTTTCTATTGAATATATATGAATTTGAGTTTTCTTTTACGAGTACATTCTTTAAGTCGGTCGCCTTAAACTTTTTAATCTGTAAACCCTACTTAACTCTGACAGTTTTCCTTTAAACTTTGTATAAACTACTGCCATGAATTTTTTCACGTGCCCATATATTCTTCTACCTTTTAGCAGACAGAGGGGGGGGGGAGAGACACTTGACTCTATCAAAAAACCGGCCAAGTGCGAGTTGGACTCGAGCACGAAGGGTTCCGTACCATCATCTATTAAAAAAAAAAAATTTGTTGTAACGTTAAACAGAAATACATCATATGTGAAAATTTCAACTGCCTAGCTATCACGGTTCATGAGATACAGCCTGGTAACAGACAGACGGACGGACGGACAACGGAGTCTTAGAAATAGGGTCCCGTTTTTATCCTTTGGATACAGAACCCTAAAATTGGTGTTAACAAGCTGACTATATTTTTGAAAAACCTATTCAACGATGGATTACGTGTGGTGAAAAAACTTGACCCCCACTTTACATGTAATTTTTTTTTTCAAGATTTTATTTTACCTCTTTAGCAGCGTGATTTATATTTACCTACTTCAAATCACAGCTTTCTAGTAGTACTAATAGTCTCTAAGCAAAACCGCGGACAGACAAATAGACATCGCGAAACTATAAGAGTTCCTAAATTGTATTATAGGGAACCCTAAAAAGTATTGCTGTGTAATCTCTTTTTGACAAAAGACGTTTACGACCTAAATAAATGACATTTACGATAAATTCAAAACAATAAATAATAAAATAAAAATACAAGTTGCACAATTCATCCAACTGCGAGAGTGGCCATGTGCGTGCTCTTATCACTTCTCCAGGCCATAATTTGATATGATAATAGATATCAGATACTCGCCAATGTGACAGGGACAATTGTTCAAGCGACATTCAATGATTTAAGTTTTACTTCAATACTTTATATTGTCTCAAAATAACCAGTATGTATATTTGCCAGGCAAATTAAAAAATCCCAGACTTTTATGCATTCAACCCCATTAACTTTAACCATTAAGAACCATCTCAATCAAGTCAGCTTTTCAGTCAAAGAAACCGCATCAAATTGGGCCATTCGTTTAGGCGCTACTATAACACAGACAAACATAGACACGACAAACTCATAACTCCCCTGTTTACGTTGGTTGTTAAAAACAGACATTTCGAAATCAGAAACTTTTTTAGTGCGCAAAGTTATGCAGCAATATGTATCTCTTGAAACCTGTAAAGTGGAGTTATGAATGAAATGAATGAAAAACTCTTTATTGCACCAGTACAAAAAATAATAAATAAAAAGGAAGTTTTGCAATTTAAAATACATAAGTACAATGTCTTATCGCTTAAAGCGATCTCTTATAGACAACTGGTGGATGGAGAGGAATGTAAGAGTATGTATATACGGCCTAGTAAACTGTTAAACTGCTCTTTCATTTTTATTGACAGATTGAGGTTTATCAAGGTCATTCTGAGTACAGTTTTTTTGGTAACTATCAATGTAAATATCAAATGTACATCAGTTACATGTTGAAAAAACATCTGTACCATGTGGTACCTAAGTATACATCAAGTACATGTTGAGTCATCACAATAATTTTGATACAGCACAAAAATAATGTTTCAAAGTCAAAAGTAAAAAATAATTTTTGAAGTGAAAACTTCTTTAGCTGTACACTGTTTAAGGTATGGGTAAAAAATGTTAAACTCGCGTCAAGGCGTCAGAGCGTCAGGACACGTGTCCTGATCGAAAAGTCGTAAGACGTGCGGCGCGGCGTAGGAGAGGAAGTATCCCCGTCTCTTTCTACGGCGCGGCGAATATGTATGCAGGCGCCTGCTGTTTTGTTTAGGCGGCGCAGGGCGCTTGCGCTTCATGCGTGTTTATGTTACAGCTTGCCACGCGCATCCATGGAAATTATTCATGTTTTTACTTCTGCCGGCACTCTCGGAGTGCAACCCTCGTTTTTTTTATCCTTGGATTATCAATTTATCTAAATATGTATTTGTTATAAAATATACTTAGTATCGTTGAGTTAGTATCTCATAATACAAGTCTCGAAGTTGCTTTGTTGCTAGGTCAATCTGTGTGATTTGTCTTGTGATTGTGATTAATTTAATTAAAAAAGCAGCCAAACTCAAATGGGACTGGGCTGGGCATGTGTGTAGTATGTGCATACTACACACATGCCCTGCCCAGTCCCATTTGAGTTAAGTTCCCACCAGATAGGTGAGCCAAGATTGCTACAGAATGGGTACCAGTAGGCTGGCGTCGCAAGAGAGGTCACCCAAGGACAAGTTGGTGTGATGATCTGGCGCTTTTTGACAAGACTTGGAAATCCATCACGCAAGATAGAGATCAGTGGCGTACTAGATGGGAGGCCTTTGCTCAGCAGTGGGACAGTATAGGCTAATAAAAAATTAAAAATATTTGTATAACTTGATAATTGACAATTTTGTTTCAATTTCATAAAAGGTAGTTGTTGACTTCAGATCATCTAGGGTTGGAACTCACTTGTCAGCACGGAACAGCACTTTTTTATGCTGCTATCCTTTTATGTCACTCAGACAGAACTGTCATTTGCCAGAGTGAGAGAGAGCGACGGAACGCTATAGCACGCCCGGTGCATATCAACATAGAAAAGTTCTGTTCCGTGCTGAAAAGTGAGATCCAACCCTTACTTTCCTCATCATTCTCATCTTAGCATGATCTTGGTTGCGTTGCGTGCTTGGCATTGTTTCTTCGAAGTGAGAAGAGCTTTCCTACTAAGTCAATAGCAGCCAAAAATGGTAAATAATAAAAAATAAAAATACTTGCTCCTTTCTTTCATTTTTTTTAATATTTCAAAAGATATAACTTAGTATGTTCCAGCTGCTTCTCTTTCCATATGGTAGAAGCCGATCCAGGGAATGGACGAAAATATGAATCATGTTGAAAAGCGATGCGGCTAGCAACCCATCACTATTTTGATTCCTTTTTCCACTTTCTCGCCCACCATCACGCTTCGTCTACCATCACGCCATAAGTGGCTTTTGGGTCTTAATAAATAAATAAAAATAAATATATACGTGTAAATATCACTGATTGAGGTAACCCCAAAGTATATTGAGACTTGTGTTATGGGATACTAACTCAACGATACTATATTTTATAATATGTATATAGATAAACACCCAAGATCGAGGACAATTTGAAAAAGACCATTTTACAACTTACCCTGACCGGGATCGAACCAGAAAACTCTAAATGACGGACTAACATGGTGACCACTACGCCACTTAGGTCGTCAAATCTTAAGGAGCTGGGCTTTGTCTGCTTAGAACTACAAGACTCAAAATTTTCGGTCTGCCCTATTAGGGATATGACGTGATAGTACGAATGTATGAGTGTATGATGCTGAAACAAAAAACTTTTAAAGGCTGGGACACTAATGACGGGACATATTGTGTTTACAGCCTACAACAACAACAATCAAGTCTAATCCACGTAGCATTCAGTACAAGCTTTATCACTAAACTATATGCCGATATAACAAGATTTTTTTTGTCATCTAAAAATGTTCAGATTCTTATCTTAATTTGTAATAATGAATTAAGTAAGCATTATAACTTTACGCATTAGCGATAAGGAATATAACTATATCTTTAGCAATAATAATGGCAACACTCTTTTATTTTACAAATCTGTACAAGAATACCATTATTTAATATTGATTGACTTATGATTATTATATTATATCGTTAAGAATATTATTTGTAGGATGGAAGGAATCAGTCAAATTAAAAATGTTAAGGCACGAAACAGCATGCGCCCCGGGCGCTGGTACCATGTTTGGTTCGTAACAGGTATTTTGAACATTTCACAGCGATAAAACTTGCAGCAAAGTTTGCTAAATATTTGTATGAGACAAGTAAATGATGGAACTTGTTATAATCATATCAACTTATATTTTATTTCATTACATTATCACATTGTATCCCGGGACAGGACATACAGGACATTTTTAGCGTGAAGGCGGGTTTGAAGGTGGATAAATGGGATTGAAACAGTGATGGGTTGGTAGCCGCTAGGGCATGGATACCGGTATACCGAAATACCGGTAAACCGGATTATTTTGACCATTAGTTCGGTATTTTGATACCGGTATTCGGTATTTCGGAAAAAAAGTGATCTATTTTTGCAAGGGTGTTTAAAGACTCGATTTCTATGGTTCATATAGTTGTTCATACTGCTGATGAGTTTTCATATGACATGAATCACGAATAATCTCGATTTTAGAAAAATCACCACTAAAGCAACTATGCAAGACATTGCACTGCATGTATGATGTATATAGCTAGTATTTAGGTGGTATATAATGATACAGCTTTCAGTGGTTCGTCTAATATTTTACTTCTACAAATAAATTGCTAATGACTTTAGCGTACCTACGGCCAAGATATGGCAGAAATAATACGTAAGCTCTCTGCTCTGAAGCGGCCACCACATCAATGAACATAATATATCTTTCTCTCTCATACATTGGACTGGTAACACCCATGGCCAAAGCTGCACCCCTCCCTCAGTTCTGCTGTTTACATTGAAGTGAGAGCATGTTGCCGCTTACTTGCTCCTCTAACTAGCGGCCTGTGATATAAGAGATATTCGATATAATTGTTGCATGTTTTCATATCATTAGAAAGTAAGACTGATGAAGTGATTTTATTACTACTTTAGTATTCTTAATTGCCTTCATTTTAATAACTCATTGAGTGGTTTCTAGGGAGTTGATTTATAGTTTCACTGTTTCTGCCATATAGCATAGAAACTACTTTAATCTCTCTCCACAAACAAGACTTACCAATCGTTATTGGAATCATTTAAACAGTAATTAGCAGTATTTAAATAAAATACCGAAAAATACTGAAATTCCTGTATACCGGTTAATGAAATTTCAATACAGGTATGAAAATCATTCCGGTTTTTGTGCCCTAGTAGCCGCATAGACTATTTAACATGATTTTGACTATGACGATCGGCACTGGAAGATGAGCATCTGCTACATTCTATCTTTTTTCATGTTCCCACACTAGCATGGAAGAAAAATTTACTACAATACAAGTATAAAAAATAAAGTCTTAAAAAAGCCCTACTAGCCAGGCATACAGGTTTGAGTTCTTATAGCCTAGCTGAATGTTTCAGAAAACTATTATTGAAATATTTCCTCACTTCTATGCAAATGTGCATTTGATATTTCTTTGCAGAACATTATTACGAGACCCATAATGGGTCTGTGGACAATAATTGTCTAGTGTGGATAAGAATTACGACACACTTGTTAGACATTTAAATGGTGAACCATTCATCATTGTTTCAGTTGCATAATGTCCACCGATGGACATAGGCCTCTTCCAAGGATTTTCAAAATGACCAATTTAGAGCGCCCTGCATCCAGCGCTTTTCAGCATGAGTGTGTGTCCTTGTGAGTGAGTGTCCTGTTAATGGGTATCCTAAATCCTTCACTTGCCCATGTTAAAGAGTTTTGTGAAAATCCATACATTGCTGCTAGTATATAATATGTAATTACTAAATTATGTAGGTACTTGTTTGCTTCATGAATGATACTGAACAACATACCTGCATTGAACAGAAAGAAATGTCCTTTTATAGGCAGTAGCTTCTTATTAACTTTCATATTTGTTGGCAGCATTTGGGATTTGATGTGTAGCTAAAGATGTTTCTGAAATACATTTTCAATTTATTAGATCGGTACCTCTATTAATTTTTCATTTTGTATCAACTGCATTAATTGAACCAGTGGATATAGAAAGTGGTAGAGAGAAGATGAGATAAGCAGATGTCATGAGAACATTAAATTGTGATGGGAATCTTATATACCTAGGACAGTAATGGAAAGAATGAGGGGCGACCTTGCCCAGGACTGGAGTGTAAACGCAAAAAATATATTTACAGTTATTAATTCTAATCAAGAATTTATGAATAGGGATTAATAACAGGATCAAAGATACAGTAAACCAAGTAATAATTGTTAAGTAAATATCTGCAGACCATTATCATCTGTTCCCACAGTGAGATTAGCTATAACCTTGTCATAGGTAAGGTTAGGAAGTACCTACAGCAATTCCAATTATGTATGTATATAAACACAAGTGACGGATAATAACAGAGATAGACAATTATGATCAATTTGGAATCAGTTTAGACGATCAGTGACCGAGACTGTTCGATTTAATTGATTCAATTCAAAACAGCGGCAAAGCACGTGAACAAAAAAAAATTGGCGCACTTAGTACAAAAAGTGAATGGAAGAGAGATGAATTGTTTAAAAACTAATAAATACTCTGAATCAATATTACTACAACGACTTTCTATAGATAAAAAAACAAAAACAACGCACCTGTAGTAAACTCAAGGTAGGTAATAAAAAAGTTTAGCTTTGAATGTGAGTTGAATACACATAGCAAAGTGAAACAACATCTACACAGTTATCCTAATTTGTCGATCAAATTATCAATTTATTATCACTTTATAACTACCTATGCAATTTCTGAATCTAATCCACTGATATGTGATAACACTTTCATCTCTTCTCATCGCTTGCCGATCCTTTGAAGTTTGAAGTTGGTTGAATATTTGATTGAAGTTTGATTTGCTTGCTTGCTGGAGTTGCTTGCCGTTTTGACAGATAGCGTTAGTGTCAGTGACAGCTGACGATTGTTGGAATTGCCACAAGAAAATCTTAATTACCCCAAACACGAATGGGTGTGCTGTGTGGCTCATAAAAATGTACCCATAGCACTCTGAAACGGATGAGTGCCATTTCCGTATGCGTTACAATTATTTAGACGGATTAAAGTTGGACTCAATTTAGAAATATATATTTATTAGGTATATATTACATACAATGCGACACAAATATGTTGAACAAAAATAGCGGATTTAAGCATTTTTGTAGAAATTCCCGGCACGTAGGTAGTACGAAAATAACGGTTATCCGCGCAGGTACAAATAATGCCCCAACGACCGCCATTTTGGCTCAATTTACGAGTCGGGAATTTGAACAAAAATGCTTTGAAGTCGTATTGTACATTTACTAATAAATGGAAACCTTTTCATATAAAATATAGAAATAATAAAAAATAAATCATAAAATAAAGCAAATAAATAGAAATAAGCTTTGAAATAAGGGCATTGTGAACCCACCTTTACAGTTTTCAGCGTGTTACGTAACATGCAATGTAACACAACACAACACATTGGAACTAAAACACAACGGGAAATTTGACTTTTTTATGTTTACAGCACAGAATTCAAAGTAATTTTAAAAAGAAATACATATGCTAGATTTCACATGAGCATTTATTTATCCTATAAGGGTGCCTTTTATTCATTTTTTGTACGGAACCCTAAAAATTACACTTTGCTAAAAGGTTCGAATAAATTATGAAATTTTAAAACAAATATTTAAATAAAATCTTGGCTTGGCATCTATCGGCACTTATCTTTAAGATGGACAAACCGGAATCAATATCACACGAAGGCTTTACTTTATTGGTAACAAGAACAACAATTTAAAAATCTTAAAATCTTATATCTTACAATCAAGACAAATCTAACGACACCTCTCAAGCAAAAATCCATCAAGCGTTTTAAGCTACAGACCGTGCCAAAGAAATATGCTTACTAACATACACTCGAAAAACATAACCCTCCTTTTTGCGCAGTTGGGTGAAAAGACGAAAACTTATTTGGATTAACGTATAATGATTCGAATAAATTAATCGTTTATCCACTGAAGAGAACCGACTTAATCGTAATCTGGATTAACGATAGAAGATTAGAATAAATTAATCGTTAATCGATTGCATGGTGTTGCGCCTGGGGAACCGCGGCTCCGACGCTGTATCGTCGGAAGTTGTATATATGCAGCAAATAGGGCGAACTCTGAGATCGAGATGTAGGATACTGCTGGCGCCATCTCATATGCTTCTTGTGAACTATATTGTCGGTTGTCTCTTGATTGGTTTTGTAGTTGTAGTTCCTCGTAGTGGCCGTAGAGGTCGCCACAAAAGATTGAAACTTAGATCATTTAATACAGGATGAGTTACGCAGACAAATCTTCACACAAAACTTTCTGCCGCTGTTGGTGCGGGGGTAAGCTACTACTACATCTAAACAAAATCACACATTCACAGAAATAATTTGTGTCGCTTTAAATGCACACTACAAAAAACTCAAACACTAGCTTATTTTCTGCTCTCCAATAAAGCTCACACTGAAAAAAAAGTGTAAATACACATAATAATACACTCTTGGCAAGAAAGAGAGAGAAGAGAAAAAATATATTCAACTCTAATGCACAGGGAATAAAGACGAAGGTTGTAAATCATAAATACATAGTCTCGTGAGTGCGCTATAGTCTCTGGGATGGAAGGAAATCAGTGGTGCGATTTTTCAAACGCAGAGTCACTAAACGTATGGTTTTTGTATGGAAAAACCATTCGTTTAAGTGACTCTGCGTTTGAAAAATGGCACTTCAGTTGCAAACGTTATTCGATAATTTTTTTCATAATCGATACTAATAGATATTCCTTCGATTTTTCAGAAGTTACATTTAAATAGAAAACAACGTTTAATAAAATGAAAAAAAAAATACTTACTAATGAAAGGTTATGCTATCTTTTGGAAGATTTAATGTGTTTGACCTCTTTCTACACGAGAAAATTAAATAACATGGCATTTTTAACATAGCACTTTTTGACGTCTTTTCGATGCCTTACCGATTCACATAATGATCATAATCGATTACGCAACTAGTTTTTATGAACGTATTAGATTTTTGTTTTTATACTTTGGCACTTGGCAGAGGGGAACGCGCAGGTAAGGCTTATCCTGTTTTAAATGATCTAAGAATTGAAATTGTTACTCGTTTTAATCGTTATTTTTTATTGTAATCGGATTATTGATTTGCCAACACTGATTGTAGAATATGGAATATAGTCAAACACGTGATTTTACATTTGTAGGTACTTGATGAGAGGATAAATTTTCAATTTCATATTATTTTTTATCATTGTATAGTGTTTTTATATGATGAATTTTTTTACTTGTTATAGCCGTGCGGCGGCCTTCAATTTTTTACGCTCTGTCTGATCTACGTTTAGAGGAGAGATTTGGATCGTATGGCAGTTTGAAGTGCTTGCGTAAAATGTGGAGCACAAGGAATTGCTAAACAGTAAAGACTTGGCACAACTTGCACAGATCCGTTGTAACTTAATGGGATTGTTAGTAAGGACTTTAAAGATGATCCTCTGCGCTCTCTCCAGTCTTAACCTGTGATTTTTTCGCGATTAATCCCATACATAAAATAGGCGATAAAACAGAACCAACCAACTACAGGCCAATATTACTACTTACTACCTTTTCAAAAATTCTCGAAAAAATTGTGGAATAAGTAATATGGTAATACAATGAATGTTTACCTACAATGTAGGAACCAGAAGGATGGATAATATAATTATAATTATTCTGCTCCTTCCAAAAGAAACGGTTTTTGTTAAGTTAGAAACCTTTTTTTTATCGTTGTAAAGTTAATAATGTATTTTAGGCTGTATTTCTATTATTTAAAGTTGTAAAAACAGGAACGTGTGGTTATTATTATAATTATTATTTAATTGATGAGGCACATTCAATTGAAGAACAGGTACAATCGGAAGTTTGGTTGCTCTTGTCACAAGTGTGAACTATGTAACAAGTGTGATATTAAAATGAAGGGGCCCGGGATGATACGTGTGGAGAGTATGGGATGAATTTAGTTTTAGTTATATTTCGTGTCAGCATATTCATACGCAGCCAGTTCATTATAATTTCAAGAGCATTTTCAGATTGTTTAGCCACCGCATCCCAGTTGCAACAATGGACTAATAGAACAGCGTCGTCAGCATAAGTTATTATTTTGCAGTTGGTAAGGGACAGGTTGCAGAATTCATTTACATATATAAGGAAGAGCGTTGGGCATAGGACGCAGCCATGTGGTACTCCAAAGCTAACCTGCTCATCGCAACTCCTAAATCTATCTATGACAACATATTGCGTACTATCTTTGAGAAAGTTGCGAAACATTTATAGTTCTACACCTCTCACAACTATGTGCTCAATCTAGGAAAGTAGTATGGGGACTGAGACCGTGTCGAAAGCCTTTGATTGATCAAGGGAAAAATCCTGCAGTTTTCTTTTTTAATCATTATTCTCAACAATAGTATTTGACATCTCTAATACAGCATCATCTGTTGGTTTCCCCTGTGAAAACCATACTTATCCACCCCGCGGCGCAACCTAGAAGCAGTTAGATACGGTAACGCAGTGCCTAGGCTGACCAATCCTATCACCACAATGGCTAATTATCCCCCAACATCGTCCCATAACATCCTAAGAGTACAGAACGCACTGCTAACTAGCTATCCTCTGAGTGCCAGAGTTGAGAGTTGTGGCAGAAGAGTTTCCTGGCAACTTTCCTACAAGTGAAAAGCTTCCACCAGGCCACAGTCTACTCTGGTGCACTTGGAAATCACTAAATAGACTCCGGGTGGGTGGCGGAAGGTGTCAGGAGCTAAAGAAGAAGTGGAAGTACTCTGACGACGACAGATGTACCTGTGGAAACATCTAGTCCATGGAATCTGCTGTCATGCCCCCACATCCACTGCTTCTTGTTCTAGGCCAACCAAAGCCTATACAATTTACATAACAATGAAAATAAGAAGTTAAGAATTTAATTACTAATTGCAGTTGCAAGAATTGGACATCGCTAAACGTTACAAGTAACAGTATCAACTGGTTGTGCAGTGCAATTCGCGGGAGGGTATGACATGAAAAATATAAATATCGATACTTTTGGGAAATACTGACCATCGTTTTTATAACAATAAATAAACACATGATAAACTTACTTATTTCAGTTAAACTAAATATGGGAGATTAAGACTGCTGGCAACATTAGATTTTCTGGCGTGTTACTATTTCTGTTTGATTCACTTGTTTTTCAATTCCAATGACATTTGATGAGTAATGCTTGGGCTGGACCTGCGCCTATCGTCACGAAGCTTCGTGCTATTACACAATACACGCAAATCTGACCGGCCGTTATCGGGTATCATCCCGAATATTCGGACTTCGTGTTAGTTATCGCGCGGGTGGCGATACATGAAAGGATTTACGCACGCTAACAATTCGCTCTGCGTGCCGCACTTGCGTTGTTTTCATTTTGATGTTTGTTTTCAACTTGTTCGGACGCATGCTGTGCGACGGTGTCACGGTTGTTAATGCGTAAAAATGGAGTGGAATGATAAAATAGTGTTAAAATTTTTAGCTTTTTCTTTCTAGGTTTCAATAAATGCATTATGTAATTTTTAGCACACATGTTATAGAAAAAAAAGTCGTCGTCCATATTTAAAACACGTAGATGACGCCATCTTAGATTATTGCCAGATAGTTCGTGAAAAATAACGAAGCCGCTAGTGTGACCAGCGCTTTATCGCGATAACTTTTTAGTGTACAAAACGTACGAAGATCGCCGCGAATTGCTTCGGGAGGATAGGCACAAGTGCGGCCGAAGCATAAAACTAAGCCAATTCTGGAGGAATTGTTAAAATGGAATGCGATTGCGGTCCCAACGAAAAATTCTATTTTAGGTACCTATTTTCTAAACCGTCACCACAGCACAGACCTTTACTCATAGCATAAAGTAAAATAAGGTTTAAGGTCTGACTAACTTTTAAAATGTTCTTGATGAATTACGACGAGAGGACACAACTTAGTACTTAATTTCCCCTGTGTTAGTGGCCAACACTCTCTCTTACACAGCTCTTTTTTACAGACTTTATCAACTGATAGAGCTGTTAGCTGCAGTTGACATCATCGAGTGTACCTATCTATGTATGTTTTCTTTAGTCCTACATCGCTGAATAGTTTACAGGAGCGACTTGCATTCCCAAGTCTCGAACTTACTTTGGGGCTAGCTCAATCTGTGTGATTTGTCCGTATATATATATAAATATATTTATGTTAGCCCGCACAGGTCAGTGAATGGGACTGACTAGCGGCTAGGTAAATATTTCTTCTCGATTTTACAGGGTCTTCGGCAAACTTGGGTGATCATTGTAATAATTATTATATTTGGAGAAGAAAAAGCGGGAAAGAGCACCCAGGGCTCCGAAGCATAGCTGAGGTTGCAAGCGGAAACGCGCTAAGCAAAGATGCAGAAAAAAGTTCCTATGAGGTTTGTGTAGGTAGGTAACTTATAGACATGTCTTTTTATTTAAAAATACACTTTATAAATCAACACCTTTGAAAATTACAAATAAATTATGTAATTTATCATTTATAAAATAAATAATTTGTAATTTGCGAAGGTATTGATTTATTGAGTGTATATTTTAATAAAAAGACATGTCAAGATTGTTTACATTCTTTCAAATACCTGAACAAATGGACTATAGTATGAACTAGTTAGACTACCAAGTACCTAAAGGTAAGTTTGACGACGTTAAGTCATTCGACACTTATAATTACTATGACTCTTTATAGGTTTTCCTGTCTATATTTTTTTGTTTCAAAAGTTAAGGCTCAGTGTTTATGGAGGGGGAGATGGTCATTTTTTTATCTAGTTACTTCAATTACTTTAACTTTGACACTAACTTACCAATGAATTGGTCTAGTAGTTTCGTAGCATTTGATGAGACAGACGGAGAGACAGACTAGGGAGTGATCCTAAGGTTCTGTTTTTACCTTTTTAGGTACGGAACCCTAAAGAAGAACTCATATTTATGTGATAAAAATGCTGACAGAGACAGAGTTTGGGGATGTTTTGGAGTTAGGAATGAAGTATAAAGAAATTTGATGATAAGCAAAAGTAGGTATGACATGCAGATTATAGTGAGGAGATATGAATGAAAGAATAAAAATTTTGGGCGGTCCACCCACACAGGAGATAGCAAGGAAGTCAGAAATGCATATAATTATGTTATGTTTTCATGACATAAAATGATAATATTTCAGCCCGAACTGTAATCTGGCGAACCCCATCTCGGCAAACCCTTGACTGATTTGGCTCATGTCCGAACTTAAAAATTCTATCGGCCAGTTCGACACGCCTACCAAATAACGCTTTGATCAAAACCACTCGAGTTATCTTCGAACAAACATACATACTTACATACCAACTAACATATATACAAACGCCGGATTCTTGAAGTAGACTCTGAGACTAGAATCTTTTCATTGATAGTTACATATTTAGTGTAACAGTAAATTCCATACGGCTGAAAATGATGATTGATGACCAATGGATTACAGAGAAAATAATATGTAAGTAATACATGAGGTGGTATCTAATAAGACGGCAAAAACCAACGACTTGAGGTTGCTGAATAAAGCTCACAATAACTTAAAGTATAAGTCAGTCAAGCAAATAACAGCGTTAAGTATTTATCATCTCATCTACCCGGGAAAAAAATTGGAGTTAAAGTTACAGCTGAATCTCTCGGGACTTCTATATGAAAAAAAATCTTTAGATATAAAAAACAATTTGAAAACTAAACACGAATGTAATCTATGTAGGTGGAATCAATAATAATGTTGGCAGTCCATAATAGGTACAGGCGTCTTCATTTTTTTTTCATATCATCTACTCAAGAAACACTGTTTTCATCCCAAAACTTTTGGAGCTAAAGTTACTGGTTATTCTCTCGGGACTAATATGTGAAAAAGAAGATCTCTAGGGATTAAAACCAATTTGAAAACTGAACACGAGTGTTTTCTATGTGGATTCAAAAATAATGTTGGCAGTCCAGCAAAAAAAAAGAAGAATATGGTTTTAAAATAAAAAATATTTGCCACAAGATGGATTTTTGAATTTGGAATACACATCGTCGTCAACATGGATGCATGTAGGTAGACATTTTTATGTTCTTCGCTTCGGAAAAAGAAATAAGTATAATTAAAAAAGCGCAATTTTGCTCTTTGATGCAAGTAATTACAAAAGTCTTAAATTTTTTGTCATTATTTGTGTAAATTTGAATACTTTTTCGTGAGTTTAAGCCAATAGTGAATAGTTATTAAGTTTTTGAAGGATTTGAGGAAAAGATTTGAAGGATCACGCAAACAAAGTTATAAATAAACATTTTATCTTAAGTTGGTGGTCTTCGAAAAAATATTTCTTAGTATTTATTGTATAAAAACGACACCAAATAAAGGTTAGTATTAAATTGTCAGTTGAAGGTATTGTAGGTGTTCTACTGTTCTTTATATTATGTTTTGTATGTGTTAGTTTTTTCATAGATGGAGATGAAAAGTAGAGTGTGCTACTCGGGTAATATTTTTATCTCGGGAGATATACATGAATCCCTCGCTTCACTCAGGTTTCCACCGTAGAATCACTCGCTCCGCTCGTGATACAACTGTGGAATCCTTCGTTTCGCTCTGGATTCAAAGTAGCGCCCTCGCCTTCAAAATATTACCTTATCCCCTTGTAGCACAATCTACTATTAAAATTCGAATACATATCGTCGTCAACGTGGATGAATGTATGTAAACATTTATAATGTTCTTTGCTTCGGGAAAGCGCAATTTTTGTCTTTTTCAAAGTAATTACAGAAGTTTTAGGTTGTATTGTATTGACGTGTAATTAATTGTTTAAATATGAATATTTTTTTTCGTTAGTTTAAACCGATAGTGAATATCAAGAATACTTTTAAAAATAAAAAGATACGAAGAAGCACGCCCACGAAAGATGAGAAATAAAACGTTTCGTGGAAATTTAATCAAAAGTTGGTGCTTTTTTATTTCATAGATTGTTGAATGAAAACAACACCAAATGAAGGTAAGTAATTGCCAGTTAAACTCTGATAAGGTTTATATGTAGGTGTTCGACTTTATAGTCTATTTTGCTATTTTTCTAATAGATTGGAGATTGAAAGTACAGTGTGCTACTCGGGTACGATAATATTTTTTATATCGGGCGATACATCTACATCAATCCCTCGCTTCATTCAGGATTCAACTGTAGAATCACTCGTTGCGCTCGCGAATCGTGATTCAACTGCGCCCATTGCTCTTTGAGCAATATTTTCGCTGAGTCTACGACCTTTTTGTGCTGCTGCAGCATACATACACACATCACATCGCTAAAAACCTGTGTTTAATATACAAAAAGTCATTCGTGTATTTCCTTGTGTGTGAGTGTGTGTGCAGTTTTCACAAATAAACAATCTATCTATCTATCTAACTATGGAATCCTTCATTTTGCTCTGGATTCAAAGTAGCGCCCTCGCCCTAAAAGTATTTATTACCTTTAGCTTTTGTAGCACAATCTACTATATTGTTGATTACCTAATTTAGTTTTATTAGTTCATGTACACTTGAACAATTTAAAAATAAAACCAAAGGTAAACATAGTACATACATAGGTGCTACTTACTTTAAATAAATTTCTTCCAGCAGACGTTATGTTTACAACAGAGATTTTTCTTTACATTTTCCTATCAAATATACCTAACTGCATTTTACCAATATATTAGTGAGGTGTGTTAGGGCAAAGATAATATAATTACCACCGTAACAGATACCCAACGCTATAGAAACTATTAGAGGGCTCGAAAGTAGGCAAAACTAGAGTTGCCGGTAGTCACAAAGAGATGGCAGCACACACGACTAGCAAAAAAGTGACAAAGAAAGTATTGAATATGCTTTAAAAATATTTATTGCATTTCATATAATAGATGTAATAACAGATTTTAATGTTTTAATAAATACTTATAGCGCCATGTAGTAACAAGGAAGAGAAATGATTATATTTATGAGGCGATGGGCAGGCATTGTTCGGATCAAGACTTCAGGAGCTCTATCATAGGTACCTATTATATAGGTGATAACGACAATTCGTCCTGCAAAAGCCGCTATCAGTGGGGTGTCTTGTTCAGCGGACTGTATCTTCACGTCTTCCCCTCGGAAGTTTCCCTATGGATCCCTGAGTAAAACCCGCGATTCGAAACTTGTACTTTATTCACTTCACTTATTAACTACTTGACACTAGCACGGCACGACACAGTATGAGCGTATGCGCTTCTATTTATACCTTTTTGTGGTGTCTAAAATTCTACGTCTACCTCCGAAAATAGCGGATAACTGAGGTGCGGGGAAGACCAAACCGCTTCCCCCACTCCCGGGTTTCATCCCCACCAGGTCAACATTTTAAGTCTACCCTCTATCCGCGCATAGCCCCTCATACCATGTCTTACAAAATCAAAACTACAATCTAGGTCTCGTATTTACATCCTTAACACTAACCAGGACCTAGATATCCTAATTACCTTCTATACCTTATACCTAGGCTGAGCGAGAGGGCCTACAAAGTATGAACCCGTTTTACCTAGTATGAACCACAATCCTTTTACCTCAGCCGTCTCGCTTGCCCATGTCAATAAAACAACAAACAGTGTGTATGTTTATTTGCACATCCATACCTTAAGAACATTAACTAAACTATAATACTTATCTATCTACGTACTTATTATCAAACGTTTACAAATATCTCTAACTAATGGGCTTTGCGCCTTTATTTACATAGTAATGAATCAATGCCTACTCTAACCATTTCTGCTATTAGTGTGTGTGTTCGTCTGAGCGCGCTTCTGTCCGTAACAATAGGTTAGTATGTTTTTTTTATGCTTTCATGTATTGATTTATGCTGTCTCTACATTGAGAAACACTGAATGTAATAGAACATGCAGAGACTAATTTGTTTTAAAATACTTTATTAAAAATAAAGTAATGTCTGAATGAAATTAATATAATGAAAAAATAACTATATTATACTAAATCTAAATAACTAAAATAAACTTAAATACTAAAAATAAATAACAATTAAAAATACACTATTATAAATAAAAAATGTCCCGCTAATCCCGCGAAATGGCTCAAATATGTATGACTCACCTAGGCATGCACACTTGTGCCGTTTGAAAGATTCGGCGGTAGCTGCAGCGGTGCCAGCCTTCCCACGTCTTGTGCCAAGAAGTTGAGAAGAGGCCAGAGTGTCGACACATGTATCGTCCTCCCACACTAGCGGTCTTCCCATCCTCCACGGCACAAGGCTCATTCCGTTCAGTCTCTTGCCATTATCTCATGCCAGTCCGATTGGTTCTAATACTGCTGGCATCTGAATGGTGATAAGAGCCCGGTGGATGATATTGTTAAGGCTGGCATTATGTGCCACACGCTCCTGGGGCAAGACAGCCCGTGGTGGCCCAGCCGGTGGACGTTATCGTCGCAGAAGCAGCTTTGCGGGGCGTTGGTAACGGCGCCGAGGCGCAAGCACGACGCTATGCGGAAGGTATTATTCTCTAGAAATGTCCCTAAATTGAAAGATGGTTGTGTACCTGACCACAAACCATTCGGCAATAGCAAGAAGACGAGCGCGCTTTACAGAGTTGTTGATAGCTGATTCGAGTAGATTAATCAGTAGGTATAAGTCTGCAAACCGGCTGGCTCGTCCCATTGTTTCTACGTAACTATATGTTTTAGATATTTTGAATTCGGAACTAATTAAACCACATCGTTAAATTTGAAATTTTGTAGGAAGGCAGCTATAAAATTTTTACAAAATGATTTTGAAATGGTACTGTGGATGGAGGACAGAAAGACAGGTAGAGCTACACTAAAAAAATTGCGAATACCGAGTCCCCGTAACCTGATTGGTCTGAAGGGGCTTGGTCCCAAATAGGGTGATGATTCAAATCTATATTCATAAGAGATGAAAGTGAATCTTTAATGATATTGTCCATTTTTGAGAGTAGGTTCTGGTACTTCCAGAAATGGCTACTCCGAACATTGTACATGTAAAATTAGGGACGAAAAGGCAATGTTTTGATGACCTATCAAAGAAATAATTTAAATCAAAAACAAAACTTTTTTGTGCATCGTTACCTGAAAATTTTAGATACTTATATGGAAAGAGAGATAGTCATATCTCCCGGAGTGAGTGATGGCCATTGGGCTTTGGGAGCGATGGCCAGTAGACATTGTTAGGGATCCTTAAGTAAAGGCTAAATACGGGACCCTATTACTGAGACCCCGCTGCCCGTCTATCTGTAAAATTCTGTCTACCTTTCAAATTTCATTTTTAAATTCAATTTCAAAAATTTTAACACTTTTATTTCATTCTCACCATTCACACTTCCTTGAATTCTGACTCATTAAGTCAGAATTCAAGGAAGAAGGAATTATATAATTTTATAAGCACAAATAAATTTATTAACCCTTGTCGTGTCTGTCTCTTGCTCTACGACTTTTTTTGAATCTACATAATTCATGTGGAAGCACACCTATTAACTGGGACAGGTGGAATCCACACAGATTAGTATGTCCGTAAGAAGCTGAAGCCTTTAGTGGAAAATCAGGAAGGTAAGGATGAGAAGCTAGCTTATTTATTATAAAAGTTCTTTATCGAATCTTTAGCATCAAATTTTTACTTTTATTTCCGATTAAGTATGTAAGTACAAAGTACATTTACTTTACTTCTTTACAAACAGTTGATTGTTTCTGATATTTGGAACATACAAAACATTAAGTTAGAAAAGACGCATTCTTCTGTAAATTGGCTAATCAACTCTGTAGGTATGTACCTAAGTAAACATCAACCGAAATGAGACTTCAACTGCATAGTATTTTCAGAAGCCTATTTCAGGGGATATTTACTCTGTGGAAAATTAAGGAGGCAAGGATAGAGTCTCGCCGAATTTCGGTGCATGTGGCGACTCCTCCTTCCCGCGCGATTGGCGTTAGGCGGCCGCAGCCCGCCAATGAGCGGGCTTGCCCCACTCCATACGCTATATTATGTAGATTACATTTTCCTCTATTAAGAAAAATGTTTGATTTTTCAACAATATGCCTCGCATGTGTAACAGTGACGAATGCACATCATGTAAGCGTTGCGTAAAGACCTACTCGCGTGGGGCGATAAGGCTATGGATTTTGGCTTTTTTCTTTTTAGGTTCCAAAAAGCCTGATAACCTTATTGTGAGCCGACTGTCGGTGAGATCCGCCTACGCGGTGCGTACGTAAGTTTGGGCTTCAGTCGCCAGTCGGCTCGGTGTGCGGGACTCCGTTCAGTCGCTCGACGCTTGTCGTGGATACAACGGGCGCGCGCGAAACACGCTGAACGCACGGGTGACGCCGCCCGCCCAGGCCGCGCCGTTTCAAACAAAACATTACCAAACTTTTACAAATAAACACTAGTGTAAATAAACTGAACCTTTTTAATAATTATATTGTGGACTTGAGTGTTTGTTTATATAAGGATGCACATGGTTTATCAATCAGCCCCGTCATCAGGAGGCTTCTGAGGAAGAAAGCTTCGAAGTTAAATAAAAAAAAGTGGGTGAGTAATAGCAACTAGCTGTAAAGCCGCGAACACCCGCATTAAATAGTTTATGCGCACTTAAGCGAAGTTACAGCATTGTAAATCAGCCGTTTTCGAGTAGTTAGATTCTAACTAGAGCTCTAAACATTGGCTATTTAGCTTTATACGTATACTATTTTGAGCAGTAAAAGTTCTTATTTAATTTTCATTTTAAAATTTTTGTAAGTATAAATACTAGATACGTACCTAATCAAAAGGTTATTTACTTACCGCAGCATTTATAAACTAATTTATTAATACGTCGATTAATATTTTGTTTGCAACTTTTATTCTTTCTTGCTTTGTGTTTAAACATACCTACGCTATTATTAATACTATTTAAGTATAGAGCGTACTTTTAGTAAATAATAAAATATTAAAAAGAATGTATATAAAAAAATGATAGACATACATACATACGTATATTATGGAATGCTGCGAATGGCACTTTCCGTCCGCTATGCCAGCGATTTAAGCCACTTCCTGACCACACGAAGGCGTAAAATTGTATACACACCACGGGCGGAAACCCTACGTAGGTTTGTAAAATCACAATATACCTATTCCTAGGCTCTAAACTCAATGTTTTTGAAATATTTCCCTACTCTGGGTGAACAGGATTAAGTAAACTTTTTTAAAAGCGAACTAACATATTTTTCAACTTGTTTTTCGAAAAAGTAATTTATGAAAATGAGGGCCCACTAGCGTTAGCGTAAGGCATTAAATATCTGAAGAATGTGAGCAGTTTTAAGTGAACGAGGCAATCGCACTGGGTCATTGTCGTATAAACATTATCTTGAACTAATTTTACATACGTAGCATTTAAATCTGATCATCGTTTCATTAATAAATTATGACATAGGTACTAAGCATTCGTTGAAAAGTTGCTACTGACATTATTAAATAATGATAGCCGTGTCAAAGTGGATAAGATGACAAAAATACGGCAAATGCACTCATCTTGTCAACGTGGGAGTATTTTATATTCTTTCTCATTTCAGCGTGTTCCTAGTTGCGTTTACTGCTATACTATTTTCCGGCATTTTCTTCTCTACTTTCGCTCAGTTTTGAGCATCCTTGGTTGTAAGACTACTGGCAAGCATGTCATCCTTGACAAAGCAAGCAGTTCTTGGGTCTAACACGCCATGATAGTCGTCTCAAATTGGATAAATGTAATCTGACTAAAGTACGACAATTGCACTCATGTTGTCAACGTGGGAGTATTTTATATTCTCTCTCATCTCAGCTTGTTCCCAGTTGCGTCCTCAGCTGTATTGTTGTACTATTTTCCGGCTTTTTTCTTCTTTACTTTGCACAGTTTTAGCATCCATGGTTGTAAGACTTGTGGCAAGCATATCATCATTGACGAAGCTAGCAGTTCTTGGGTCTAACACGGCGGAGGCGGCAAGATTTGTTTTCCACGTAACTAGCTGGGAACATTTTTACATGATGCTTCTTTTACAAGCTTTTATTTAACCTGAAATGTATCTTGTATTTACGTATATTTGGTAAGATCAAATCTTATAAGTCAGTTTTCAACCATTTATCCTTAAGGGGCTACCTGAATTTTCCGGGGTTCAGTACTACCCCCATTTGAAATAAATCTATTGAAATGAAACGGAGATTTCATTTAAAAATTTGTCATGATCAGACCCTAGCATAGACAATTGCGAAAAACGGCCACTTTTGGCGTATGTGCGTAGAAAAGCTTCATGTTTTTTTTTTCTCTTTATTGGGGTAAACAAACAAAAACACAATAAATACAGTTATTCAATATGAGTGTGTTGTAAAATAATTGTGTTTTCAACACCGTTTACCACAGATTACTCTAAAAAATACAATTTTAAACTAACATTGTGAATGCTGCATACAATTTTAGATCAAGAGCTCACGAATTTTTCTTTTGAAAGTAAAACCAGAAATTATAGTAATATCTATGCTATTAAAGTGCTCATTAAATGACTGAGTAAGCCGATAAAGCGGAGAGCGTTTACCGGAGTTAGTGCGACATCTTGAAAGTGCAAACATTGGACATTTGTTATTATTTAAACTTTAAACTAGTACGCATAATGAATCCATACAATTTAAATGCTTTTTTAATAATATTGTCTACGTGTAAATCCAAATGTAATTGACTATCCAGGGTTACTCCTAAATCTTTAATGAAACTGACAGTATCTAATGCAGTTCCACATAAACGGTACGAATACTGACTTATCTTTTTCTTTTTTGTAAAAGTGATGGATTTACATTTGTCAATACTCAGACTTAATTTGTTATCTTTGCAATAGATACTGAAACGGTCGAGGTCTTCTTGTAATTTATTGTGGTCTTGGATATGTTCTCACTTTAAACAGTAAACAGTAGTTCATAAAATAGTTTGAAGGGTTATCTAGGGTCTGATCAAGACAATATTTTAAATGAAATCTCCGTTTCCTTTTAAATGATTTAACTCAAATGGGGGCAGCACTGGACCCCGGAAAATTCAGGTGTCCCCTTAACCGACTGAGCTGTGCACACTTATGTAAGTCGTATGACAATACAATATAATGGAGTTAATGAACTGTTCTGATGATGAAGCTGGAAGGAGGCCATGAAACTCTATAAAAAATAATGCAACCCTATCGAGTTTCAGCTTATTGAAGTGGTCTTGATAAGTACTTAGACCTCACAAATAGAACCTACGAGAAAATGTTTCTTTTTTATTAAACTATTACTTTTCCCCTTCGAGTATGTTGAAAAAATATTGGGAGTAGATATTGTAAGAATCTGTGTTCTTAGCTAAAATAATGTTTACATATAACTACCCCCCTGTTGACATTTACTGATTTTGGATATACTATTAATAATATGTAATAAATATTGCTATATCATATTTACTAGGCCACCCTTGTCGCAATAAGCAGTTGTTGTTGTTATTATAGGTATCTGATCTGTTACTTAAATAAGATACAAGAATAATTTGTAAGCTATAATAAGTCATGTTGGTTGCCGAGTAAAGGATTTTTTCTTACCATCATTAAAAGCAACAGCGGACGTCTTTCACACTTTAATTAGTGACCACAAGTGGCACAAAGTATTTTAAGCCCTTCCATTATTTTTAAAGCACATGAAGCCCATGGTCTCTGGTATTTATTCGATTGCATTCTCTTTTCTGTATCTGTAATATATGAAGGTTGTATACATTGCATTTTTATGTAAGGTCTTGACTCGTACACTTCAAAAATTATCAAGTCAGTCCAAAACAATTGTCAGGAAAAAAGCGAATATTTCGTACGCAATTTTATTTAGATATATAACAACACAATTTGAATGCATCAATGTATGCTTCGGCTTTGAATGGGTTAATAGGGTTCCGTTAGCATCCTCTTGGTATGAAGCGGAATCCTGGAGAAGAAATAGGTTAATAATCTAGCGATGAATATCGACCTAATAAAGGCCCACCTACTGATTTAATTATCTAATATTTTCAAGGAAAACGAATCTTATACTTTTTCAAGCTGTGAATCCTTGTTTTTATCTTTTTTTGATTTGAAATTTTAAAAGTAAGTATATATTATGCAATTAGAGAATAAAGGACGAATATACAGTGTACAAAAATCTGCTGTTCCATACTATTTTACAATACTTAGAATCCCAAAATGTATGGAACAGCTGATTTTTTTTTCGGTTGGATTGAGTCGGTCCCGTAGAAAAAGTTGCTCATATTCATGAGTACTTTCACCAGTAGAAAGGATGCCAATGATTTTAAAAACACCCTGTATAGCTAGGACCATTAATGAATCACAAGCAAGTGAAGGTTTCTTACGACTGAATAAAGACCGTAGGAAGTGTTTAATGTGAGAATAAATCAGTTTTATTCAAGAGATGCATACTATACCTACGCCATACCATGACTACGAGGTAAAGAAAAATATAATCGAAAATAGACATTGAATGAAAAGGTTAAATTAATTAAAATGCTTATTAAAACATTAAGAGTAATTGTTCTAAATTATAACACCAATATTAAACAGTGATTAAAAGCTTGCTTTGTTTTATATTCGCTGTTTTCAGTGAAAACAACAAACTTTGAGAGGGGTAATGGTGTTCATTCTTTTCTTTATCATGTTTTGTAAAGTACTATTTAATAAAATTAATTTAACAAACTATCTGAAGTTAAATAGAAATAATATAAATAAATAAACACATATAGAGTTAGCCACAAAGTAAGTTCGAGACTTGTGATATGATATGATATACTAACTCAATACTATATTTCATAAGATATACATATATAGACAAACATGCAAGACCCAGGTCAACTGGAAAAAGATCAGTTTCTATCTTGACCTGGCCGGGGATCGAACCCGGGATCTCCGGTGAGACAGGCTGGCATGATGACCACTAGGCCACAGAGGTCGTCAAATGTGAAATAACTAATCTGCTGCTTTTTATGATGCCCTTTTTCAACCCCCCTTATCACGTTAAATTTAGTTTTAAAAAAGGTATTACGGCTTTAGGGTCAGTCTACCCCGTTAAAGAAAGACGTGACAATTTATCTTGTAATAGCAAAAATAAAAAAAACAACATTGATTCCAAGTACAGCTTTATCATAATCTTCATTATGATCAAGTTTTCGAGAAAAATCATAATGCTTCAAAAACATAAATCCTGTATTACCTTAATAATCCTTATTAGGTTGACGAAAACTCTAGTATTATCATACAATGGTCGATGTTGACTACCCATCCCTTCTATGGTCAATCTCAGTGGGTTTTTAGTTCGTATACCGAGTATCTTCATACACTGGTCGATGTTAACTCGCCATCCCTCCTGTGGTCTATCTCAGTGGATTTTTGGTTAGTACTCGTATACCGAGTATCTATCTTCATACACTGGTCGATGTCAACTCACCATCCTTTCTGTGGTCTATCTCAGTGGATATCTGGTTCGTATACCGAGTAGAATAGAATTAATATATAATATAATAATATATAAATATATAATATATAAAAATATAATAATATATAAAATATAATATATAATAATAATTTATTATTATTATTATTCACTTTATTTATTTTAAATATTCTTAGATTAGATTTTTTTATACAATATCTATAAAAAGTAAAATATAAAAAAATCTACAAAATATACATACTTTATAAAAAAACCTAATCTAGCTGCCCACTGGCAGCGAGGCTTTAAGGCCCAAGCTACCGGCGGTTAGGGCCGCAGTGAGAGAAACCTCCTGACAATGCGTGCCGTGTCCAGGAGTACTGCCTTCTGTATCTGACCCTTGATCCAGCCATCTAGCGAGAGAGTCTTGAGGTGTTGATCAAGACTCTTCGCTATAAGACCGTTCGCCGATACGACTATCGGGACAACGATCGTTGAATCAACATTCCACATGGCAGTCACCTCGTGGGCCAAGTCAAGGTACTTACTAAGCTTGTCCTTCTCGGCCTTCACTATATATATTATTATATATGGGTCGTTGGTTGGTACACACATGCAGATGAAAAGTTTATATATAGAACACAAATAGGTAGGTAGTTACTTATGTGTAAAAACATACTTACATAAAACATATTAGGTTCCTATGACAGCAATTTCTTGAAGAATAATATGAATACAATAGGCAACAGAACAACAAGTATCCGTACCCTTGTAGGCAAGACAAATTCTGGTGTACATGTGTATTTGTGTCTATGTTTACATAACACGCGCTACGTATTGGTTGGGAAAACTTGATCGACATCACATAGTTGATGAGGCATTAATATACACTTAACCAATTTATATTACGATATCTATATCTAGGTATCTTTATCAATCTATCAAAAAATGGCAAAACTGTCAGACTTTTGTCGCAAATATCTTCAGTACGGAGGGTTTTTACCCGACCTGACCCGCCAAGAAGAGTTATGTGGTTCGCGCGTATCTTGTGTGTTAACAATTCGCTATTGTCCAACAAGTCAAATCAGATACTTTTTTCTAAACGTCAAAACAAACATTTTTTACGGGATTTGTATGAAATACAGGCAGATGACGACATAGTTTTTTGGAATCAAATAGCAATCTTATTAGCAGTTTTTCTGCAATAATAAATCTAACATCACGTTAAAGTCAATATCTGTAATGACGAGTGACACTATTTTGCGACGTTTTATTTTTTTAACAGTAAAAAACAATTTAGTTTTGACCCAGGAAAATACCCAATTATGGAATCGTTAGATTTGTCTCAAAAACCCAAGTGTACTCGTACTTAGATAGGTTGTTTTGAAAAAATCTAAAATGTCGTCAATATATATTTTTTTAACTTAACCCATTCACCACCAGGTTATCAAAATGAAGAAAAAATTTTAATAAGTAATATATAATTACGAGTTGTGTGGATATATAGTTTTTTTATTTCTAATAATATAGTCTTTCAGTATTTTTTTTAGTTCTAATGTTTTCATATCAACAATGCTTTAACTTTAGTAATCGCTATTCAAGGAAGCCGTTAACGTGGCCCGTTACACGGGTCCTTAATTTTTTGAAATTGAATTAAGTACTTATTTGGTTTCATTATATTATACTTGGACCATCGATTTTTTTATCTATGTATCGATCTATATATTTTGTAAACAGTAATTTGCAATAAATTCTGATTGTGATTGACTTGACAAAAAGAAGAAGAATTGGCCATCGCGGCAGTAGAATACATATAAGTTCTTCTACATACATACTTTCATGTAATTGTCCCATATCGGTTATTTATTTCAGAGATATTTATTTCATTTATATACTTAAATTACTTTACTTGTCCATAGTGGCCTGCGCCGACGGGGCCGGTCTCGATGGCGGTTGCGAAGACAACGTCTCGAGGCTGACCAGCCTGCACTCTGAGTTCGACATGAACGAGATCCCTCTCGGCAGCTGTGGAGTGAACCGCAGAATGCAACTCATGTACTCGCACCCCCATGTCCATCCCGCGGTGACGGTGAGTCCTATCATAGAGAATATAGGACTCGTCTTGAGGCTGATTGGCCTGCACCCTGAGTTTGACTTGAACGAGATCCCCCTCGGTAGCTGGGGAGTGAACCGCCAAATGCAACTAATGTACTCGCACCCCCACGTCCATCCAGCGGTGAAGGTGAGTCCTATTCTAGAGAATATAGGGCTCGTCTCGAGGTTGACCGGTCTGTGCCTTAAGTTCGACATTAACGAAATCCCTCTCGTCAGACTTGCGAGTACATCGCACGTCTATTCACGCACATCGCATGTAAATCCATCCAGCTTAACGCCTTGTAAATATATTTTAATTTCTGTTCATAAGCCTCCAGGGCTTAATGAATAAGGAGTGTTTACGTCACACTTACGAAACGGCCAGGCCACGCATTTTGTCTAAGGTGTAGAGTTTGTAGAGAAGTTTAAAATAAAATTCACGCAGAACTCTATATGCTATGAGAGTTCCCTTTTTCACAGTGCAAGCAATATTTACCAGTGTATCTTCTCTTCTTGGCATTATACTTTATATGAAAATGTTTTTCGAGTGATAATATTTACTGTGATATAGGGATATAGTAGGGCCCTGAGTTAGTTACACTGTTAAAAACAATGTAATTTTACATGAAAAAATTACATAAACCTGTTTGTAAAACTCAAATGAAATTTCACATAAGTTTCGTCGAATACGATATCAGAAAAAAATATTTCCCAGATTTTTTGGGATCTCTGCAGCATTATGTAACTTTTTGCATGAGAAAGTACACAATTTTTTAACAGTATACGAACGAGCTCGCATGTCCATGTTCAGCAGTGGACGACATGAGCGTTATTGTCAATTTTAAAGCGGGGTGCTTTAAAATTGACAATAAAGCTCATATCGTCCACTGCTGAAAATTATTCAAAGTTTATTTTAGTTAGACAAAGTTTTATTATATATTATATATTTTAGAAGAAGACAAAGTTTATTTTAGTCAAACAATTAAGTAACTGTACTTATTAGTTTTGTAAATACTTTGTGCAAATAAATATATAAATATATAGAGACAAATCACACTAATTGAGCTAGCCGCAAAGTAAGCTTGAACTTATTTTATGGAATACTCACTTGACAAAGAAATACTTGTTTCGGCATTTCAAGAAGAATACCAAGAATGTTAAATCAGCTATTTTTATTTCAGATATAAGTAGAGTTTTTAGAATTTTTACACAGAGTTTATTTTAATACAGAGTCAGATATAAATCGTTGTAAGCTGGGATTAACCTTTGAACCTGCTTCCTATCGAATCGAACGGAATTGATAACAAAAATCAAGTTCAAGTTTATTATTTCTTGATTTATTAACACAAATAATTACTTATACTCCCATTAGAAGCGTTGCGCTTTTTTTAAGTAAAAGAAGGGAAAAATCTTTTCTAGTCTTGCGCAAAGAAAAAAAAATTAATGATATTTTATAATATAAAAAGAAAAATAAATCAATATTTTAAAGTCACATTATCTTATAATATAAAAAACCAACTCTGAAAAAAAGTACTTACCTACCTTTTTTTAACCGACTTCAAAAAAGGAGGACGTTATCAATTCGTCGCGATCCTTTATTTTTTTTTATGTATGTTCACTGATTACTCGAAGACGCGTAGACCGATTCGGAAAATTATTTTTTTGTTTGAATGGGTGTACTGTCCAGGTGGTCCCATAGTAATTTTATTAAAATCGGTTGAGTAGTTTGGGGGTGAAGTCGGTTTTTAGTTTTGAAAAATTATTATTCAAGGCAGTCAAGGCATTCACTTTGTGATCTCGAGGTCGTGGGTACGAATCCTACTAGGAAGCATACTTTGTACATGAGAAGTTGTTTTCAGTCTAATTAGGATATTACAGGCATCACCTGACCGAAAGACCATTTCATGTTTCGGAAGGCACGTATAAAATGTGGGTTCCGAACGCCATCTAGCGTTGCGTAGATTGGTCTGGTTCTAGTTTACCCTTTGCGTTGCGGAGGTCAGACGGCAATCGCTCTGTGTAAAAACCAGTAATCTCGTCAAATTACCTAGGTTAGGGAGCGGACACTGGGCTCTGAAACGTTACCGCTGAGGATGCAACCTGAAATACGCTTAGTTGATGATGTATCGGATATGAGCGACGCGACGCTAAGAAAATGTTATGAGACCTGGAATGCATGGCATGCGAGGGAGGACGTGTGGAGGGAAATTGCAAGAAAAGTTATCAACTTAACCCTTTTATGAGTGTAAATAAGTAAGTCTATACTATTAATAGTTTGTAACGAGATGGCTATGATAAATTCTAACTTAAATGATAGAAAACAGCGACGGCCATAGACGAGTGGAAGGATAAGGGGTAGATCTTTGCCCAGTAATGGGATATAACCGCCACAAGCTATTAAAAAATAATTTGTCGAGTTCTTGGTCGCGATGGTTGCTTAAAAGACACTTTGATGTAGGGTTGTACACTTTAAGCTGTTCCTAAAGATGTTATACTCATTTAATCTCTAATCGATGTTAAGCACGAATTCTATAATCTTATAGAAACACCGCGTAGTTTGATTTGCTACATAATACAATAAGAAGTTGTGCAATCCACCCACGATATTGGGCCAAAGAGAATTCAAATCAACTTACCTAAGGAAAACCAACACATAGATTATTCGACTCTCAAAATTCAGCTCTCCTGGGTCTGCTGAAAGGATTTCTTATTAAATAAGCAGTATCTATGAACTCAATTTCTTTCTTTGCTAACTTGCTTCTGTGTACATGAATTTAAAAAAATTTGCTTCCTCTATGCCCGTGTTCTGTGGTCATCATTAATATCATTATAAAACAAAGTTAAAAAACTGTGTCTTTTAGAATCTATAATACAGTATCTACAATAATCATATAAAGAGCCCATGTTAATGAGAATTAGCTTATGCGAGTGTAGCGATTCACACGTGCTTCTCATTCTCATGCTGACTCATATATTGTTGACAGATACTGTCCACGTAAATGGACATACAATGATTTAGGTATGCTAGCGTCGCTGATGAACTAAGTCGTGATTCAATTTGAATATGAAGAGAAAGATGTAGTGACATACTTGCGTCCTAAGCTAGAGCTCTGAAAACATTTCATCTTTTCTTCATGAAAAAAATAATAATGTTAAAATGGGTATTTTTTATATTTAATTTATCATGGTATTCCCGACATTCGTACCAATTTTCAGCTTTATGTAAATAAATAAAAGCTTACTTACACCTGTAAGTAATTTGCAGTAAATTTACCGGACTTTAATAAGTTAGTAAAAAGTTTTATAACATTTTTCTTAATGGCTGAAACATAATATTTTTACATTTACAACCATAAAACTCCGCCATTTGTAAAAAATAAATCAAATCAATAAAAATATCCTACAAGGGTAATTATAATCGAACTAGTTCATTAAAGTTCACAAGAATTGGTTGGGAAATGCAACCTAGAGTAGAAACAGCCAGAGAAGTGGACATCGGCCGCAGAAAGAAATATTGCTTAAGCTGAAATAAAGAAGCTTCGGGCAAGCCTTGGTCCAAGCCTTATAAAGCTGGAAATATTCCGCATTACGGTACATATTAAGATATTTGTTATTCACCCAGGCATGACGACAGAACTAAGGTCACTTTCATGACGTAGTTTCTTACAGGTCAGATTGTAATCTGTTTTGGTTAGATACAAACACATTGCGTAGGCACTTCTATCGCACGTTTACGAAGTACGTAAATTCTATAATTAAATAAAAAAGTATTTTCATGATAGGTAAAAACAAAATTATTTATTCCATTTGGTAAACAATTTTGATAGGTATAAGACAAATAAACTAAATTAAATTCTAAATTGAACTCATTATTATGGTCAGCTTTTAGCAGCCTACTGCTGTACATAAGTATCTTACAATTATTTCACTAGACTATTTTTCGTATACCTACCTACATACTTAACAAAACTTCTATAATATAAATTTTCTGAACTTTGGCAAGCTATAACTTTGTGTTACATGCATGATTAAAATTTTCAAAACTCTCAAAAGTACTGCTACTCCCTGTCTATTGGTCTAAATAGTACATACCAGTACAATACATGCATTACCTTAAAATAAAAATATTTAGATTATTTTTAAAGAAAAGCATTTCATAAAACGCATGTTGAAAATAAGACCATTAAATACAAAGTTTAATGTAGCGTGTAAGTAATAATTCCCTGGTTTTAATATTCATTTATGTGCACCGGTACATATTTGTTTACTTTTCTTATCGAGAAAACTGGTGTAATCGGAGAAATAAAATTTCATTTCGGATCTTAAGATTTTATTTCGCTGAAACTGTAACACTTGATGTAAGTATTCATAAACTAAGCAGTGTAGGTATATTTATGTTGCAATAACAAACAATAACATTGGTTTATTTACAATAAAACAATGTTTAATGGCGATTAATTAATTTATAATTGCCTGGCTTTTATAACTTTACGGTGTCCCGCTCAGAGCGCGCTATCGCCTGGACTTTACTTATCGTGTCTTCGGCTAGTACGTTACATCACCGACCTTGTTTGTTTGACTTTTATTCTTGCAAGTACACCTCGTGATTATAAAATTAAAAAAAAAAAAAAAATATATATATATATATATATATATATATATATCATTATTGTTTTCTATTTAATATTAAATCGTAAATAAATTGTTTGGTAAAATTAAGTCTAATCATCGCACTATGACTAGATTGTAGAAAGGGAGAAGTTAGACTATGTATAATTCTTTCTTGCTGGTCTGGAAGAAAAGATAAATTTCCAAGTACCAACTTCGTAAAAGCCGATCAATAAAATGAGAATCATGTTAATAGGCGACTCTGCTAGCAAACCATCACTCAACTTGGCTAGCGATGTGCCATTCTTAAATTTTCCGAAAAAATAAGAAATTTCTTCAGGAAAATTTTCAACTAAAACTCTTGAAAATGTCCTAAATATCCTTAAATTTTCAAGGAAAGAAATTTCCGAAAACAGAAAATTTCTCGGCGGCACATCACTCACCATGGCAAGACCCAAAATGCTCTATCAGCCATTACGGATCAAAGCGTAGTAGTTTATGTATGTATTCTATGAGAAGTAGAAAAGCCGTCACCGAAGAATATTTGGGTATAGTAAATGAAGTGCTCAGTGTCTTATGATGAATACTTTAGTATTTAAATTACTTCTGTTCCAATTTACATACATGGTTAATAAAAAATAAAGTTTTATCATCAAATCAGCCACAGGAAGCCCACTGCTGGACATAGGCCTCTCTCAAGGATTTCAAAAACGACCGATCGGAAGCGGCCTGCATCCAGCGCTTTTGCTCAGATCATCAGTTTTTCGGGTTTTACTTTTACGATGAAGTTGTATAAGTAAAACTAAAAGATTCTCCTTTGCCAATGGGGCAATAAATAGACTGAAAAAATAAATAAGGTTAAGTTATTCATTTAAAATCGAACACACGAAACCTTATAAGACGATTTATAATAAAACCTTCAGTCTTAATGAACTAAATACTTGTAAATAATTGAGTAGCTTTTCCGTAACTTAGATATTCAGTTTGCTTTGTTTACTTACCAGTAGTAGGCCAAAGCCATTGTTCATATTCAGATAGGTCAAGTTTATATTTATCAACTTGTATTAAACTTTACATGTATGTTTAAGTTTAACAAAATTTGCACTATTTTAATAACACTTTCTTCTTTACCAATAGAGTTCACCAGATAGGCAAACCTTAAATGAAATTTTGAATGTATTCATTTAAGATTTCAGAATTGAAGTTAGCTACGTTAAGTTGGCTAAGATAGCTACGTCTAGAATTTAAAATTTTCTTGTGAAAGAACTCTACCCAAAAAAGGAACGTTTAATCTTCTTGAAAATAAGCTAAGAAAACAAAAACTATAGCAACATGGATACTTATGAAAATTCATGCAATGTGCCTAGAGCACGGTTTTATCAAATGTCCCTGACACAAGTTCATCGCAAACTGAGCCACTGATTGTCAATAAGATTACCGAACTATATAATGATGATATAGTATTGTTCAAAATAACTTTATAATAAAAAAGCATCGGGGCTAAGACACACAATATTAATAGTAGATTGTGCTACAAGGGGATAAGGTAATATTTTGAAAGCGAGGGCGCTACTTTGAATCTAGAGCAAAACGAAGGATGCCACAGTTGAATCACGAGCGGAGCGAGTGATTTTACGGTGGAAACCTGAGTGTAGCGAGGGATTCATGTATATCGTCCGAGATAAAAATATTACCGTACCCGAGTAGCATACTCTACTTTTCATCTCCATCTATGAGAAAAACTAGCAAATACAGAACAGAATATAAAGAAAAGTAGAACACCTACAATACCTAATCAGACTTCAACCGATAATTTAATACTAACCTTTGTTTGGTGTCGTTTTCATCCAATAAATACTAAGAAATAAGTTTTCGAAGGCCACCAACTAACGATAAAATGTTCACTTATACTCGTAACTTTGTTTGCGTGGTCCTTCATATCTTTTTATTTTTATGAGTAAACTTGATAACTATTCAGTATTGGCTTAAACTCACAAAAAAGTATTCACATTTACATATAAATAACTTCATTTCAATAGAAATAACCTAAAACTTCTGTAATTAATTGAATCAAAAAGAAAAGTTGCGCTTTTTTAATTATACTTATTTTTTTCCGAAGTGAAGAAGATACAAATATTTACCTATATTCATCCATGTTGACGACGTAGTGTATTTCAAATTTAAAATGTAACGACGTCTGTTCCAATATTTTTTTATTTTAAAACATAATTCTTCTTTTTTTTTTGCTAGACTACCATTATCTTTGATTCTACATAGAATACACTCGTGTTCAATTTTCAAATTGGTTTTAATCCCTAAAGATCTTTTTTTTTATTTTTTATTCCCGAGACAATAACCAACTTTAGCTCAAAATGTTTTGGGATGAATCATTTTCGCGTAGATGAGATGAAAAGGTCCATTTACCCATTCCAATCTTTGTTAGAAATACCTTTCCTAGGTGTACATAAGTTTCTGAAAATTCTATAAACAATTGTGATAGTATTTAGACCATTAACATTAACTAAGACATTAACTAAGTACCCTTTTTTATATAAATGTTACTTACAAAATATACCTATTTGAAAAACTGTTAAAAAATTTTGGTACGTACTGAAGTTGTAATTTGTTGAAAATGGGTAGTATACAAAAATATGTAGTAGTATATAAAATCATAAAAATAAAGTCCCAATGTTGTATCTTCTGAACACTACTATGTGCGTGGTCCGACACGCACTTGACTAATTAATATATGTGAAAACTGTTAGGCCAATTATATAGCGTATTAAAGCAAACTTATGTTTTAAAATACTGAAAGAAACATTGTTCTGTTACTAAAGAAAATATATTTTTATTTTACCTTCTCTATTGGAGTTTGAGAGAGTATACAACTTCCAAAGTTTGATTCCAGTATGTTAGATAACCAGCTAAGTGTGAATCGGACTCGCGCACGAAGGGTATACCGTACAAATCCCGTTTGTTGTATGGGAGCCCCTCTTACATATTTATTTTATTATGTTTTTAGTAATTCTTGTAGCGGCAACAAAAATCTGTGATCCGGTCCCGTTTTTACCCTTCGGGTAAGGAACCCTAAAAATGGAAACAGGAAGGGGAGGTCTTTGTTCACAATGGGTTACTACATAAGTGCAAGAGCAGTTAGAAAATGTATGGTTACGTGCCATTGATGCGATACTCGTGTAATTTAAATATCTCGATACGTTCATTGTATGAAAAACTTGCCTTTACTAAGAATTGATAGCAAGCTGTAAAAACAAGAGTGTATTTTGAAAGTTAACCAAAGTCCACGTACCTACAAAATACCTTTTGTTATAAGACCCTAACAGCTGATTGAATTTGATATTTCTGTAACGTTGCAATCAACGATATTGGATACTCGAATCATTGGCGGCAGTAAAAATATAATATATGCTTTTCACAAATCGTGCCCGTCTTGCTTGCATAAACGGTGGCATTCGTAATTTGCTGGTGTCGTTGTATTTTGTGCTTTATTATTGAAGTGTTAAGGCGAGACGTGTGTTTTGATGTCGAAGGTGATGACGTGTTCACAGCAGCCGGGAACCGAATGACTTGTAATGTGAGCACGGCTGTGACAAATGTGAAAAGTATTGCGTTTTTAAAGTGCGCCTGCTCGCGCTCCCGTGCTCGGGCCATGCGCATACGCATTCATGAAAGAACTCCATTTATTCCAACGTGAATTATAACCTGGGTCGCTGATCGGGAAGCCTTAAATCACTGGAACTTATAATCCTTTGTTGCAGAAATAGGTATTGTATCAATGGCTGGGTTCAACGGTTGGAATAAAATAAAAGTGAGAAAATACGAACGACAGGTCGTGTAAAGTTGTAATTCAGAATGCATTTAAAATAAAGTAAGGATTTGGATTTTAACCGAGCTTAAAATATAAGGGTTATTTTGTTGTTAAAGTAAAGGGGTGGCCTTTGCCAATGGAACAAATAATAGGCTTAAAAAAGTACCTAATGCTCGCGCTCATGAAAAAATCGAACACACGACCACTAATAAGAAATGTTAAATAGACCTTAAGGAGCGATAAGAATTTAATTTTTTTTTTCAGTGTAAGATACGGTCTGTGGAAAGTTCTTGTGTAAGTGTGTTAACCACAATTTCCTATGATGAAACTAACGACCGCACAAGTGCTCGGTAAGTTTTGCTGAGCCAGCATTCTGCAGTTGCTGCATCCACAGTTCTACTTCTTTTCTTTCGTAACGAGTGTAACATTGACATAATTAATGACTATTACCTACAATTTAATGTATTCAGGTCACGTCTCACGACATTGTATGAATTTTACATTCTGTGCATAGGTATCCGCTTAGAAATTTAATATTTAAAGTGAATCTAACAAAATATATATTTTATTTATAAATATAAAGATTATAATATAGCACTCTTGTTTTACCCAGTTCGGTGTGCAAATATTAATATAATCTTAAAAAAATATTTTGGTCATAAAATGCTTGTAAAGAATAAAGAAAGAAAAATCTTAATAAAAACTAAACAACTACAAAACAATATAAAATAAAAATATTAAGTAATAATAGCTTATATTTAATTATATCAAACCATTAAGGCCAAATCGCAGCTGTCACAGAGCAAAGTAACAAAGATACTGGTGGCATTTCCGATTTGAATAGCAATACTTAAACGCTGTCCAAAATGCGCGCCGGCCCTTAGGTCCCCAGAAATAGATAAAAAAAATTTACGTCCTTCCGCACCATAAGGCCCTAAGGACTCTGCAAAAGGTACGAATAAATGTATATGGATCTCCCAGAGCCGCATATTTGCGCCTCTTGATGGCTTCCGCTGTCGTCGCTGCCGCGCCCGCTTTTCGAGCAGTCGCTCGTACATGGGATGGAGCTACAGTGTCTACGCTAGTAGCATCCCACACAAGTGACCGCCCTTTCTTCCAAGGGATGGGCGTCATGCCCTGGGGCCCCTTGCCATCGTACCGCGCGATACCATTAGGTTCGAGAATGGCTGGCACACCAGCATTGACAAGTATTCTCTAATAGTTGTTTCTGAATAAGCAAGCAGAGAGGCACCTCCCATTGCCGCTGTGAAGCCGGGTTCGAGGATAGAGCACGGTTCGGCCCGGTTACACCGATCCAAGTAACCCTGGCTACTACTCGCTTAGAAACGACCCTAGAATCATAGAGGACAGAAAAGTTGGATGTGCTACACGAAATTCTTCTGATCCCAAAACCACCTAGAACTACAATTTTGCGCCCCGCGGTGTTGGAACACTTGTGCGTGGAATCAACTTGTGTCATCGAGATAGCAATCACACTATTTTGTGACTTCTTTACGGGCAAACGGCTGGACCAATTTTGATAAAATTTGGTATGTAGAAAGGTGACTACCTGGATTAACACATAGGCTACTTTTTATATATATCGCGGGTAATGCCGTTCAAAGCGGGGTACAGCGGACTGTGATGGTGATCTTGGGTTTGAAAAGACAGAATTTTATAATCAAATATGCCATGTGAGAATTGATGACCCCTAGGCGGCTGGAGGACTCTTCAAAAGCTACTAATTTTACTTCTACAAACTTGGTGAAGGAATCCTTCAGCACCGGGGACACACGGAGGTAGAGTGACTGCTCATTTATATTTTTTATATTTAAGGCCAAAACATTGAATTAAGAATCGTCACGAGATCCTAGAGAGACGTCCTCACTTATGATTATGAATAATACACATTTTGAAAAATTTGGTTGTAAACCGATTTTGCCAAAGGATTTTATAATTTTACCTAAATTGAATATAACTGATGCAGCATCCCCACCTAAGGTCCCGTCATCCAGGTAATAAACGTTGAAATTTGAAGCCAAATCTTTAATATAAAGATGTATCTATAGCCAAACTGCAAATAGCCGGTCCGAGTGGATCACCCTGCTGACAACCGACCACCGATTCAATGAGGTGGCCATTGTATACCAAGCTGGTCGAACACAAATAAGAAAAAGTGCTTGAAATTAAATTTTTGGCCACAGTCAGCAGAGCGCCCTTATCCAAGGAGTTAAAAGAATTTTTCACATCAACCTTTAGGGACACCCCGCTTCCACCAAAATTAAGAAATCAAATTGAATCAAAATACATAAACTGGTTAAACTTATTCATCAATTTTATTTTTATATCCTCTACGAAGTAAAAACATTACTTATAATATAGCATAAAAGACTCACAAAAGATGACAGAAATCGCTGACTTGATGTTCTTTCAACTAGTATGGGAGGTAAAAATTGTTTTTCATTTTTCGCTATTCTGTAGAGAACGTTGTTTGTACATATAATAGTATTATAGACATACGTATTTTGCCTCTTATACTAATTAACTGATAATCAGATCTGAGTGTCTATTTGAAGAATTTTTGTCTTGAAAGTTGTACAGTATCTTTAAAGTAGTTTTAGTACTTACTTACCTATACTTTGTTGGGTTTATCCAATTATTATATCTACTTATTTAAACGATTTACATGACTTCACACGAAATTTACTAGTTCGAAACTTCGTTAGATCCAATTGTATCCTGCCTAGAATTTACATTAGTTTGCCGGAAGTTCTGCACAGTCTGGTCAGCTGTGTTGAACGGGTATTGGGTTCAGGGCTAATCAGTATCGCGAGTAATGTGTTATACAGGGTGACTGTAAATATTCCGTATTTCTATGTAGGGGTTGTATAGCGGGTTGTAATCAACCGATTTTGTCATTTCATATTCTATTTATCCAGAGTCAGCGGAATTATTTTATTATATTGTAATTAATAATAATAATTCTATATATATTATAATAGCCTTTGTATTGTTTTCTTTTGTGTTTGTGTTTTGTCATTTTTGTACAATAAAGAATTTACATAACATAACATAATAATAATAACAAATAGGGTACACCTTTCATAGGTATATTCAGGAATGGGCTTTCGCGCCACATAACATCAACTTCTCCAAAAGGCCTCTACGTGTTGGATCTGTATCCCCACGCAAGCCTCTCAAAGGACTGGGGTGAAAAGACTCGTGAAAATAAAGGAGATCCAATAAATAAATATATAGGGACAAATGATACTGACTGAGCTAGCTCCAAAGTAAGTTCAAAACTTGTGTTATGGAATATTAACTCAACGATACTATATTTTATAACAAATTCATATATATATAAACATCCAAGACCCAGGACAATTTGAAAAAGGCCATTTTCCAACTTGCCCTGATCGGGGATCGAGCCCGGGATCTCTGGGTGTTGGACTCATGGTGACCACTACGCCACGGAGATCGTCAATTAATGAAATAAAATAACTGGCCAAGTGCGAGTCGGACTCGCGCATGAGGGGTTCCGTACCATTATCTATAAAAAAATCACGTTTGTTATGTGAGAGCCCCCCTTAATTATTTATTTTACATTCAACTCACAAAATAATATCACTTGTCATTGATCACACCCATTTTCAACATAATTTTAGATTTATAAATGCAGCAAAACTATGATGTCTCAGTCCGATATTTTATAAAAATACTAAAATGTTTTTTGACGTTAAGAAAAGGGATCTGATTGCTTTGTTAGAGACGAGCAGACTAACGGATAACGGTCACAAAGTATTCCGTTTTCATACCGGAGGCAAATCAGAAAGAAAATTCTCTTTTCATCTACCCGCATCGTACCCGCATTACAACTTTTATGAAATTATACTTGTTACTCATTTGAATATATTTTTTTAAATTCTATCCTCTATCTTCTTTGTCGTCTATACGTAACGTCTACCAAAATGCGTCAAACTCTTAACTTTAAATGGTACTTACGTAGGTAGAGTTCAGTGTGCTATGTAAGTTTTACAAAACCCTGCGTCGATTTCATTAACTTCGCTCCTGTAACAGAATATACTCTGTTTTGTGTTCGTGGGTGGGCCTTTCATACTTTTTTACATGTGTATATTTTACTCAAGCGTCAACTTGCATTTCTCTCTTTTACTGATCGAAAATCAAACCTAAGGTAAGGACAATAAGGTCTAAATGTGCTAAGATTTGCTTATCGGATATGCAGCTAAGCTACTTGGCTAATTCGGTCGTGTACAATACACAATGGACCTATTTCACGAACCAATTAACTTTGTTGCAATTTTTAAGGTTTAATTCTGTTCATATTCCACATATTCCATATCTTAAAAAAAGGAGAAGGCAATCAAACAGTAATTTAATTTCCATCAATGTTTCTAGAGCTTCATAAAATTCAATCTAATGAATCGTGGGGTACCTGGCATCTCGTAATTTCATTCCTGTCATTATAACACTAGGAACGCAACTAGAAATACAGATTTCTCTTCGTCTCGTATTCTTTACCCACTTTTTTCATGGATCTCTTTGATCAAGTACTTAGGTATCGAGAAAATGAAAACTTTTTTTGCTTTTCATTAGGTAGGTAGGATAAATAAACAATAATTCATTAGATAAGGGAAAACAATAATAGGCAAGATAAAGATTGTGAATCAATTATTATAACTTTTATCACTTATCCACGGTTTATTATAGGTTAGTTTACGCGAATTATAAGTTTGTATTACGCAATAAGACTTTTTAGCTATCACATTATCAAAAAAAATGCGTGCACAACTGTTCGTCGAGGAAATTGACAAATGAGACAATTTTACATAACCATATAACTTCCTAAGTTGTTAAGGATATTGCATAAGATAAGTCTGTAAAAATAAGGTGTAAGTAGGTACTTATTTAAAATTAATAAACAAATCATAAATAAAAAATCTGTTATTAATTTTTCCTTTTTATCGATATTGAAGACTATTGACTAACAGTAACTGATAAATAGACCTTCACATTTAGGCGGCGAGTTGGAGACACGCGTCCCTCATTATTCTCAATCCAGTCTTCCATGTTGTGACATAAATTACACATATTAGAAACCATTTCCTAGTTATTAACCACATTATTTTGTATACATCGGAAGATTTGTCTTAATGTATTCTCAATTGCTCGCTGGCTTAACATAAAGATATTAAACATGATTCTTATCTCTACATATTATTTCGTACCTACACATAAAAAGTAGATTTAAAAAACCTATGAAAATCACGATTATGAGAAATAATAAACATATCTAATTTAGATAATTTATATTCTACCACAAAACCAATTTACGAAACGTGGTACCCACAATAAAATAATGAGGTTCTTACCTATTATAAATTAAATATTTTATACAAGTATACAGAATTGCTTGTATGGGTTGTGGGTAGCTGAAGCCTGTACTAGGTAAGCACCTGTATTACAAGTTTCCACCTCTCGCGTAGATACAATAAGCTGAAGGGGACATAAATGTATGATGACTTGATATGGTTAGGTGTAGGTTATTCTTATTATATCAAAAATAGAAATGGTGATTAAAAGTTTTTTTTTTTTTTTTAAGTAAGTACATGAACCCTGGCAGGGTGTTGCGAACTTATAGAAATTATTTGAGTTTATATAATAATAGTATTTATAATCAAGTACAAGAAGATAATTAACATAAATTAAGAGTAAGTTCAATTGATGTCAATGGTTAGAAGATTAAATTAAATAATTAAAAATACAATAGGTTCAATGTCAACAAAAAGTTAGTAATAGGTGTTTACAGACAAAAAATATAATTATTGTAAATATAATTACTGCAAGTGCGTTGGTCAGATGCAACTGGAAACTGGAAACTGGAAACTGGAACTAAAAACTACGAGTACCTACGCAGATATATTATGTTTATTGAGTCTTTCTTTAAAACGCTTATTATAGTTGGTCATTTAAATATTCGTTAACCGAGTAATACCCCTTTGACAATAGTAGCCCTTTTAATTTTTTAAAGAATTTTTTATCATTTTCTTCCGATGTAATTAGTTTTGGCAGTTTATTGTACATCTTGATTGCGCTTAGGTACGGACCCTTTTTATACATTTCTAAATCTTGTCCTTTAGTTTTACTTACCGGTTGTAATAATACCCGAAGTCGATCTTGGCCTCCGTCATTAAAGTGCGACATTCTTCGCTACTCTGCATTTTATTAAGTTGTTAAGGGTCTATATACTTTGTACTTAAAGGTGTGTGAAAGTTGAAAGAGTGTGTATTTAAAGGTGTGTGAAAGTTGAAAGTATTGATTATTGATGTTATATTTTTGTGAAAAAAGAGAACTTTCAGACTTGTTCTTTTAGTCGCAGGCCTTAGATGTAGGCCTGTTAGCCGTACAGCCTCTTACGACATCCGTGGAAGAGAAAAGGGCTGGTGAAAATATTGTATTCTACTCTTACTTACTTACTTCGCTGGCTCAGCGACCCGAAGTGGATCTTGGCCTCCGTCATTAAAGTGCGACATTCTTCCCTACTCTGCATTTTATTATTATTTATCGTGTGTTTATGACCAAATACTGTGAATATAATTTTAATTTTCTGGCGTATAGTTGTCCGTTGTCAAAAGGCAGACCTCTTATCCATTTTCCAGGCATCAGTGGCTTGTGTCATTTGAAACTGATTTTATTTTTATTTTGCATAGGTGATACATACAATATAGGTGTTATAAGTACATTAAATCAAGATCGTGCACTTGTTGTTTCCAGCATGCAATTAATATATTTTTACTACAGACGAAATAGTACCTGGTCAAATAATGCCAGTTATATGTATAAAGGAAACTCATGGACATATTTGTTACAATCAATTCGATTAGGTTTTAAATATTCATTAATAGGTATTATACAAACATTTTTTTCGTGAGAGTAAGTAACCAACAAAAAACTGACACCAGTCAGATTTTTCAAGCTACCGTAAGGCACCTGAAATTGCTTGACGGCTGCTTTACAATGCGATGACAGCCGGAACCAACGGCTTTTATTTTTTCCCCACATTGTCGTTAGAGGCGACTAAGGAACGTATAGGTAACAGGAAACGGGCAGGAGCGCGCTCTGAGTCTACATGTACTGAGATCACCAACCCACTTGCCCCGCGTGGTGATTATGGGCAAATCCTCCCTTTAGAAGAAGAGGTCTCTACTTAGTCCAGCAGACGTAGTTTAATATATAGGCCTTTAAAGAATAATTAAAGATGTACGAGAATGAAAAAAGTTTATAACAGATTGGTTAAGTTCGGTCATTAACCTATCAAAATGTATGATCAAATTCAAAGATAAATTTCTAATTTAAGATAAAAAGTCGCCTCATTCGGACAATCAAACCACACATTTATTTTATTTATTTATTCATATACACATTAGTTCGTGTTGTGAGTGCTGAATATCTTACTTTTAATTATACTCAATAACCAAATATAGCATCTAATGCGAACCCGTAATAATAGGTTGGGGAAAAAGTCTTTTCGCATTTTAAATGAAAATTCAAAACATTTTTTAATATAGTTTATTTACATTTAACTAAAGTATATAGGTACCATTTTGTTCGATACCTTTTTGCCATCTTATAGGTAGGGACATGATCCCATTGCTATAGAAATTTTGGGGCATCTGATCAAAAAACTGCGTCAAGTAGTTTTGGCAGTCCTCTCGTGATGTTAACCTGACACTGCCTAAAGAATTCTGAAGAGACCGAAACAGGTGAAAATCTGAAGGTGCCAGGTCAGGACTATATGGTGGATGCATTAATACCTCCCAGCCAAACTCTCTTCATTTTTGCTGAGTGGTTAAAGATGTGTGAGGTCTAGCGTTATCATGATGAAAAACCACACCCCTTCTGTTGTATAATTCCGGCCGCTTTCTCTCAACTTCTTGCTTTAATCTTATCAGTTGTTCGCAGTAGAGTTCTGAATCGATGGTCCTGCCTGGTGGTAACAGCTCATAATAAATAATAATAATGCCCTTCCAATCCCACCACACACACAGCATCACCTTGTTGCGAGTTAACCCGGGTTTCGCCACAGTCTGTGAAGCCTGACCGGCCTTTGACCATGACCTTTTTCGCACGTTCTTGTCGTACGTGATCCACTTTTCATCACCAGTTATAAATTTTTTCAAAAATGGTTCGGTCTCATTACGTCGTAATAAAGAATCACAAATGAGTACACGGTTCATTAGGTTTCTTTCAGAGAGCTCGTGAGGTACCCAAATATCGAGCTTTTTTGTGTACCCATTTTTTTACAAATGCCCCAAAACTGTTTTGTGGTCATTTCCCATTTCATATGCCGATCTTGCTCCACTTTTTCAAAAATAGCATCCATTTAATATGTAACAGGGCGACCAGAGCGACGTGCATCTTTGACATCGAAATTTCCGGATTGAAAACGCTTAAACCAAATTTATGCTACTTTCACAGACACTGCACTAGGTCCATAAATATCGCAAATTTTCGCGTCTTGCGTTGCATTTTTACCTTTTTGGTAGTGAAATTTTAAAATGTATCTAATTTCTTCATTAGATTCACTCATCTTGACGGTAAGAAAAACAAATGAAAATCATGCATTTTCCTAATTTGAATTTGGAATTATCTTCGTTAAAATTTAAACTTTTAAATGATACCAAAACCAGCCAGGTACAAATAGTATAGCCAAAGTGGTTTTATTACAAGTTCATACATACGAGTACTATATGCGAAAAGACTTTTTCCCCAACCTAATATTATACGAGTACACGGCGCGTACCTCTGAAACTTCTAAGCCGATTTTAATGTGGTTTTAAGTAGTATATAGAACATTTTACTGAAATATATAATTAATGCCCGTACGAAGCCAGAAAGAGCCGTTCGTTATGCTAAATTGGTTTTTTCAGTTGACTTTGTAAGGAAAGTTTCAAAATTATAACTTGGAACCCTTCCTCTACTGATCTACGTTTCTAAAATCAATGATATTTTCTTCAGACTTCTTCTTCAAATGAGAAACTGTTGCAAATTCTTATAGACTTCGAATTTTTAATAAAGAAGCATACACCTACAAATGTAATAGCATCAAATCACTCTAGGTACATGATTCCGTAGTAAGGCACTTGTCAAAACATCATTAAGTCTGGATTTAAAATGATTACAGTCACAATTCTAAACAATTTAAAAATTGTTTTGCAAGTCTCACATCGCATTCAGACAACAGTTTAAAGCGAATCAGAATATTAAAAGCGATTTATAATATTTAGTTATATATATATTTTATAGTATATACGTGTAAATGTTGGAATCCACGAAATGCGTCTCGTTTTCAGATTGTGGGCTTGGGGACGCCCATTAATTACTGGCTATTTCGGTGTAATCCCACCCTGCGCTGTCATCTTGTCACTATGTCGAATTTACTCGACATCTCTTAAAAATACTCTATTTATATAAAATCCCCAACAAAAACAGTCCTAATTGAATCATATTATTTAACCCGTCAATGAGGAATTCCACGTTTTTATTGTTTTTGTATTCATTTAATCCGTTGGCGTTTGTTTTGTAATCTCGTGCATGTTTGACAACACAGATTTACTATCAACGTTTACTATTCTAGCCACGAGCCAGTAGGAGTTATGTATATAGAGTGTAATTTGCACATTAGTAATAAATAATTTTGGCTAATATTTTTAAAATAAAAAGTAACCAAATATTAGATGTAATAAAATATATTAATATACAATGAATTTGATTTCTATTCAAATTAAAGAACACATTAATGAACAATTAGTTAAGACATACCTGTAAAATATTTTTAATAATTATCATAAAAAAATATTACGTTCCTTATTACTAGCCATTCAATCCAACTAATATTATAAATCCGAAAATGAGTCTGTATATTTGTTTGTTACCTCTTCACGCTTTAACCACTGAATCTATATAGATGAAATTTAGTATGCATGTAGTTACAGACCCAGGGAAGTACATATGATAATTTCTGTCCGATATTTCCACGAGGAGTGAAGCCCGCGGGCACAATTAGTGACTTACATTTTTTGGAATTAATTTAGATTTTATTAATTTATGTATTTTAAGATTTTTTTTGTTTAAATATTTATTTGCATCCTATGTATATTATCTTTATTTATTAATAAAGAATAAACATTTTTTTTTCAATTAAAAGCGTTTCTCCCAGTCAAACATAAGGATAAACAGAGATATAGTTGCGGCGCAAAATAATTACTAAATAAATCCTAATAAATATACCTACATATACTTAATTATAAGTAATGATACCACCTAATTTAGAGACAATGCCACTGTGAGGAGCTCGGTAGTCCGACAAAGTACGCATAACAAGTGCTTTTGCATCGTGCTCGGTCCGAACTTGGATTGGTGACCAGAAGTGGTTTAATTAACTTGTCGACGTTTTCCTTACTTCAGAGGGTACGTTAAGCCGTTGGTCTCGGCTTTCATAATATGGCAGGCCTCAACCCTTGAAAAATCGGACACCAGTGTTGGCTACTAACTAACACGAAAAACAAACAAAACATGTTTTAAGGGGTCTGGGTCTGCCTTTTGACAATGGACAACCATAGGACAGAAAATTAAGATTATATTCACAATGTTCACATTAGCCTCAGAAAGCGACCACTGCCATGTGCATCGTTTCGTTTTATAGTCCAATGATGCGTTGACAAATATTTCTATTTGATATCCAGCCAACAACATATTTTTTCTGAAAAGAGTGAACAAGTAATAAATGTCTTGATTATATTGTTCATAATATGCTGTAAGGCAGCCTATAAATCTACTTTGTAACTGTAAAATAAGTTGTTAAATTTTCTATTGCTAGTGAAATTTATTTTCCCAACAGAACGGCGTTCCTGTTAAATCAGGATGGTAATTATTAACCAATAGAATAACTAGGAGCTGTCACAAACTGTTACATTCCTTGACCAATACTTCTTTATATAGAAACAAGAAAAATGACCTGCCAGAAATGTCCCATTTATACTCGGATTCTAATTTTTTGGTACAAGAATTTTTCCCGAGTGTCACGATGCAGCAAATAAATATTGGTAGTGAATTGGAGAAATGAATCGATCTCGCTCTTATATAGATGATTCTGAAATTTTATCTCTTTCACCCTAATAGCCGGCTGACAAACATGTATCAGCGGTTAATAGGTGCGCTGGCGCAGCTGTTGCGAACAAATCAGCTCGGATATAGCTGACACTGTCAAAAAGCTGACTGCGTGGCGCACGCCACGAGAGCCGGCGGGGATTTTCCTTAATCATCGCAACTGTGACGTCTCCCTTTTTTTCCAAACTGCTAATTACGTCACAGTAGTAACTACACAATACTGTTTACAAAGGGTTCGATGTTTTTTTTTGGGTTCGAAATATACTCTGAGAAGGCTTATAAAAAAGCGTGTTTATAAACACACCGGGCCTTTCTAATTAAAGAAATGTTTTGTCTCCCTATTAACGATAAATTTATTATTATTTAAGATTTATATTCCTTTCTAATTCTTTCAAAAATTTGCGAATAAAATAAAATAAAATAGTCATTTAGTACAGTAATCTTGGTTACAATAATCTTTGTTATTTTCTTGTAGTTACCTAGTCCCCTAGAATATGGTGTGCTTTTGATGTCCTAAAACGAGTTGTGTGTATCGCCTATGGCATGAGCCAAAGAGCACCAGCCAAACATTACGAGGAGGGTCGTCTCAGTGTTCATTCAAGATCGGAGAAAGCATCCTACGTATGTAAAAATAGATATTGTAGAATATTTATTGGCCATCTCTCCGAGATTCGATTTAATATTAACATTAGAAAAATATAGTACGCACGTGTTTGGACGATGGGTGCCAATTTCTTCAGGGACTTTGGGATTTTCTAAAATTACCCTAGTAGAAGTTCTTGAATGATTACGCACGTTAGTTATTTATTAGTATCATGTTTAGTTAATGAAGATATTATAGTGAACTGTTGAAGTTGTTTGGACAACTCGTTATCGAGTGAGTTAGTGTGGGGTTTGCGAGTAATATAAATGTTCCATTTTAGCAAGCGTTTGGAATATCTAGATTATAATGGGTATAAGATTGAAGCATATCAATCTTATTTGCATAACGCTAGTGTAATTTTGTTACTGAAATAGTTTAATCACAATCTTTTTTTTTTTATTATTTTTAATATAATTTATTAGAGTATATTTCTACTGTGTGTCCATCATCTGTTAACCTTTTATAAAACATTTGAACTTGGCCACTTTTAATGCTTTCTTACAAATTGCTTTACACAAGAGAAAAGGTTTACCTACGTCCATTTCGGCCAACTAATATGTTTTTTTTTTTTGCTCCCAAATCGTATCTTTTTACAATCAAAAATCTTATCTTATCCAAATTTGCTTTTCTGTTTATTTATGTATGTTATTATTTTTGTTTGTGCCTATGAATAAAGACATGATATTTTCTTTATCCAGGAGCTGTCAATACACGCGGTGTCTACCCATGAACTCCTGAAACCAAAGGACGAACCCCCGGGATACTCGTTGGCGGCTTCCACGAATTTATGTTCTGTCAACCTGCACCATGAAGGTTAGTAGTGAACACCATCTTTTTTGCATATCGATTATATTTTCAAAATTGAATAAATATTCTTTGTTTATACGTTCAACTTACAAAATAAAACCGGCCAGGTGAGATTTGGACTCGCGTACGAAGGGTTCCGTACCATTTCTATAAAAAATCACGTTTGTTGTATGGGAGCCCCCTTAAATATTTATTTTATTCTGGTACCATCTTCTTTGCATATCGATGATAATTTTAAAATTAAAAAAATTTAAATTTTTTATCAATTCGACTTACAAAATAAAACCAGCCAAGTGCGAGTCGGACTCGCGCACGAAGGGTTCCGTACCATTATCTATAAAAAATCACGTTTGTTGTATGAGAGCCCACCTTAAATATTTATTGTATTCTGGTTTTAGTATTTGTTGTTATAGCGGCAACAGCAATACATCATTTGTGAAAATTTCAAATGTCTAGCTGTCACGGTTCAGATACAGCCTGGTGAAAGAAAAACAGACGTACAGTCGACAGCAAAGTCTTAGTAATAGGGCCCCGTTTTTACCCTTTCGGTACGAAACCCAATAAATACGAAACAGCAATTTACCTAGAAACAACCTAATTTTTACCACGTTGTCACAGAATAAGTTCTAGTACTGCGTTGCTTGCGAGTTAAGAGCGGCCTTCCGGCCTTTTCATACAAACGCTCGTACGTGATTATGGGGGTTGTAACTGATCTTTCTTGAAAACTATTGAAGTAACAAATATATTGTGCGCTATTTCTAAGTTTCTATCGAAATAAAAAATTAAAATTTGGAAAAACAAATTCAGTATACGCCATCGAAAATCTGCTTTTTTGCAAAAATTTTACCTGAACTTCGACCGTTCATTTAGTACTCATAAATTGTAGAAGTAAAAAACTATTTCGATAGAAACCCTGCAAATATATTGAAAATTTTAAATTTTTAACTTTTATTTCCGACACTGGTAAGGCTTACTGAAAATCACGGTTTCCTTGGAACAAGTTTTATGAAATTTCCGCACCCTATGAATAGTTAATATTAGTTTAATGGATGGTTAATAATAATACTGATTTCATTCAACAGAACGCAAACCATGCCCTCAGGCGCTATCTCTCTCTTTTTGGTTTGCCTTTTTTTCTAGCATTGCCCTGGACGAAACAAAAAGCTTTTCAAACTATGCTCGTGTTGAAAACAGAGCGGTCGGGACCCTTCCCGACTGCTCTGCCGATCGCGCCGAAAAGGGCCGCCTTAAGTATATTCATGTTTTCAAAGTGAGCTGATTGGGTGGTAGGTTGCAGTTAACACTTGTAGGTACCTCATAAAAAAGTACGCCTAGTGCCTTGTTATTAGTCGTAATACGGAAAACAATCCATAAAAGGCAGTTGTTGATAAACAATTCAAAGATTAAAATAATAACATATACATATAAGTTTACAGGACTTGTAGGTGTAAACAGAGGTTCTCGCAAATTTAGCGCGTTGATTTCTTAATTTACATTTTCAGCGAAAAATAACACTAGAGATCTCAGTCACAAAAAAAAAACAAATAATATTACTTGTTTATAGTGGCATCTGAAGAATAAGGCTTTTTCTGAACCAAACGTTTCCTTCGGCAAGATTGATCTTTGAGATCCTAATATGGGTTTTCGAAATATAGCCACCTGGATTTTTCATGTAGTCACCTCTGACTTCGTTAAGGCTGAATACCCCTCGTATTCAGCCTTAACGAAGTCAGAGGTTAAACTGCGAAGTTTAGGTACTGAGTCAGGTTTGGTATCATTTTTGCATATATCGAATGACTGGATATCAATTCTGGAATAATATTTGTGCTAGTATACAGTAAAATCATTGGAAATCAAAAATCTAGACATATAAATTTTGAATATTTGCACTTTTCACTATGTGAATGCATGAATGTACAAAATATGACGTGTTTTATTCACATCAAAAAATTATTTTCGTTTTAATTATTTTTCAATAAGTTACACAATTGTTAGTAATTAATTCTTTTTCGAACGTTTAAATAATTGGAGTAAAAATATTACACTTCCTGCGGAGCCCTATTTTTAGCTATTGCTTATCTTATTGAAAAATGAACTTTCAGATTTATTACTAACGGTAATAAATTCTCCAAAGTGTTAAGAAATACACTATATTTTTAAAAACTTTTTGAGTTACCAATTTAAAAGATTCAATTGTACTTTTTGAATTTTAAAGTTTTTTTTAATCAACCAGAGAATAATTCATTCTTTGTTAAATATTTTTATATACAAAAGGATAAAAGAGCTGTTTTTTTTTAATTATATTTCTTTTTCAAATATTCCAATTTGTGTATTTTATTCATTATTTTTTCTTTAATCAAGCAAATGCTTTTTTTTTATATTTTAAACAGTTTACTATTTGAATCGTGCAAATGTGACCAAATATGAATTTGGCATCTTTGAGTCATACGAATATGATACCAAACTTGATAAAGTATCTTATAACCAATGCATCTATCAAGATTGAGCTGGAGGCCAAGAATCTCAAAAGACTGACATCAAAAATCTTGTTGGCTCTACTTCTTAAATCAACTTTTGGGCCCTAAGGAAAAAAGTAAATCATTGGTTCACAAAACGACGTATAATAAATATGTCGTCCCGACGCCACTAAAAGTAAAAGTTGGTAGAAAGAGAGGTAGAATATTTTCAACCTTAAAACTATCTGACTTTTTTAACTAGTTTAAACTAGTATGCAAATTAAACTAGTGTGCAATGTGCAAGTAGAACTAACTCAATGATACTTGTGAAAAAGACTTAGTTTCTTATAGAATACTTAATATCATGGAAAAATATGAGGATAAAATGCTTGGACGGATGCAATTTATTACGTAGATCAACAAATTTTAACTGAAGCAAATTTTATCTATCCATTATCTTTACTAACTTTCGTAATAGGATTTGTATTCGGCACTAGTGAAAATCAGAAGTCATCATCATATTAGCCACAGAAATTCCAAAAATTATGAGGAACCTGTTTAAACAGATAATTTAAAAACATATATTTTTTAAGAGAAGCCTTTATCTAAAATAATAATGAACTTAAAAGTTTACAGTGCTCCTCAACACGAATCAAACATTCCCAAACACGATGGGGGAATCGTCGTTTCATAACAGAGTTCCTATGGCCACCTTTAGACTCCATCAAATCAGCTCCATGCCATTATAATATTGCATTAACACGCGATTTACGTATGCGTGCAAATTTTCGGCTTAATCAAAGACCGGGAAGTGGGTCATATTTAACTCGCAAGATTTGATTACAGACAAACAGACAACGGGACAAGTAAAATTAATTAAAAGCTTGTAAAATAAACGTAGGCACCCTTACATTAACTTGGCGCCGTCGCTTGGTGATTTGGGGTCAAATGCAATGTTTAGGGGCTCGGAATCGCCTCTGGGCCTACTTAGCTTCTAGTCGAGTCTTCGCCATCTTATCTTACCTAAGTGTCGAATTTCTGCCTTTAGGCCAGAAAGATCCGCTAATTACCAACATTATACAAGGTAACTCCGACTCAAGCACATTGATTGAAATTTTGATTTAAAAAAATAAGAACGGATTATTGAAAAAAGTAAGAAATAAAAATATTTATTTCAGTACAAATTTACATTAGTTGCATTACTAAATAACTGAAATAAAAATAATTTTGGTCATTGCCGTAGTGACGAATATAACTAGTAATAAAATTTTCTTTTCATTCCATAATCTCTGCGATAGAAACAACAAAATCTTTACTTTCTACAGTGAACTAACACAAAACAAATAGTCGATTCTAGTTATTAATATTTAAAAGGTTATTGACGTCACTGGTAGAGAAAATATAGCTTTGTGATTTTACACACATTCCATTAAAAATTGCTAACAAACTATAATTTTTCAATATACTTAAATCGAAGTTAAATTAAAATGATACAAAATAAAATAAATTAATTTTCTCTAATAATACCTATATAATATAATAAACATTTTTTAAATGCATCTGATTAAATTGATAATAATGTCCAACATTATAATCTATTTAAAAAATAAATCTTGTATAAAGATTTTTAATAAAAAGGCATAAAAATTTGGCAAAGGCACCTACACAGACGGCTTAATCCGATTAAGTAGAAATAATCTTACGATTGGCTAAAGTCGATGCTTTGTGCGATGTCTAATAAATAGACATTCCTAAGTAAATAAAGTTTGAAAAAATAAAACAGCTTAACAAGTTCATTGACTGGCAAAGTCAAGATATTGATGAATTATTAGATTTGAGTATCCTTTGCATTCTCAAAAGTGAACTCGTATTTCTGTCCTCGTGTTCACTCTTATTGTTTTCATAAGTACAATTCTGATTTAAACTCTACACTTGGCGTTACATAATAAATACTTGCGATGAAGGTGTTACTTTGATTTAAGGATCAAAATCGCGTGCGGCGTCCGGACGGCTTCTATGGCGTCCACTTGAAACTACGCTGGCACGAACTTAGGAATATTTAATTTACGACCAAACCCGTATTGTTCATTCAGATCGGTCTCGGGTTGATTGTCGATATTAAAAGTGTCAAGCGTTCGCTGCCGGAAATTCATTGATAGATTTAATCGCTGTGCACTGAAATAACGTGGCATTTGGTTTGAAGGGGAAAATTGCTAAGTCATTAATTCCGTCCGGTGGACGTGGCTCCTGCAGTAAAAACTAGTGCTATTTTCGGGGCCACTGGGATCCTTGGGTTTGGTTGGAAATAAAACTCGATTTGCGTCAATTGCGCTAATGCCCGCTCGCTTTGCCCATTCGCTGGTTCGGAGGTTCTAGACTGAGAATATGATGTCATCGGTTCTTTCTTTGCAAATGGCATTTCCACGAACTTCCAAAGAAATAGAGGCCGACCATATACAGAGGCCAGTCTTTTTACGCATAAATTGACGAAAGTTATAGAGAAACTGGAAAAGCTCTAGCTCCTTATGTGTTCAATCTATTTTTTCCAGTGCAATACTAAGTACTATAAGCAGAAACAACAATTATTAAAAAGATAAAAACTTGAATATCCATTGTCTTCAGTAACGCAGTGACAGCATTTCATGGGAATGTAACTTGATCTTTGGACGATGAATCGTGAGTCTATGCGTCACTAGTAGATAGCTACTGAACACTTACTTTCCCTATGATAAGTACTTAAACAAGCTAGGTAAGTAGAGTGATGAATGTTAATTATATTAAAAATACTCATAGGTTTGATGACCTACAAAATTAAATGTACAGGTACATTAAATAATGTTTTGTTTATAAATCACTAGGTAATTACATAACGTATCTATCAAAATATAAAGGTAGACCTAGAATTTATTTTTACTCTGATCCTACAAAACTTGTCTAATGTAAAGTATTATGTATGAAAATATTCTTCGCATAAATCACATGCGCAAAAAAGTAAATTTATTACTCCCTTTAATATTACTTCTTTTTTTATTTAATATAAATTATGATAATGAGTAATTTCAGCAGTTTTAAAGTTTCATTGCTTAGCGTCATCTGATTAATTCTATCCATAGAATTGTGATCGTAATTATTCCAGATTAGATATTAAACCATTGCAATACCTAAGTATCTTATTTTTATTTATTTGTTATACTTTAGTCGACTGCTGAACAGAGTCCCCAAGGATTCAAAACATCAAAATCATTTATTTATCGGGTATCGGAGTTTTTTTTGTTTGTATTATTTGATGATTGTCAATTTTTCTTTCGATTTTGTTATAGTTGTTGACGTCAGATCATTTACCTACAGCTTAGTGACGCTTCCTAAGTGTAAGTGCAGAAAAAGCGACAGTAAACTGCACTACAGCATTTTCTCCAAATACGTCATCTTAAAAATTAGACTGATATTAAAATTAGATACTTGTTTGGACTGAGAATACATTGTGAGGTCACAATTTTTCAAAATGACCGATCGGAAGCGGCCTACACGTACATCCAGCGTTTTTCATCAACCATGCTCATTGCTCATGGTCATCAGTTTGTCCGACCATCTATTAGGTGGGCGGTGGGTGTACTACGCTGCACTTACCATTGTAAGGCTGCAATTTAGAACCTTTCGGCCCCATCGGCTATTTGCGTTCTTCGCGGATTTATATTCTTTATTTCAATAAGCTTATTTGCTAGATTTTATAGTACCTACTTAACCTTCGTTTTTCTACGATTCTCCTCATTTCTCGTAGTATATGACCACGTAGAGGAACACTGAGTTAACCCTCGCTATAGGCCGTTAAGTAGCCTTGAGCCGAGCAGCCTTTAATGACAAGTCCTACTTAAACTTTTTACGGATTTTTTTCAATGTGTCCGAAAGATCTGAATTTTCTGTAAAATAAATAAATATATAGGGACAAATAATACTGATTGAGCTAGCCCAAAGTAAGTTCGAGACTAGTGTTATGGGATACTAACTCAACGATACTATATTTTATAACATATAAATTATAGATGAACATGCAAGACTCAGAACAATTTGAAAAATACCATTTTTTAACTTGCCCTGACCGGGGATCGAACCCGGGACCTCTGGGTGACGGACTAGCATGGTGACCACTACGCCACAGAAGTCGTAAAGAAGAGACCAATCGTGAAATAGTAAGCAAGTCGTTCAATAAAGAATCTTGTAGCATCCAGCTGGAATTCTCCGAGGTTACGAGTTCACACATGGCCACGACGGCAATCGCCAACCCCGCTGCGATTGCGACCGTAGCAGGCCACAACTAAAGCGGTTTGTGTCGGGTTACCATGCTTTCAGACCGGCCTCACAAATTCTTACATTGAAAAACCAAGATTGTTATTACGTTGGAATTTGTTGAATATGCGAGAGTGCCACCAATCGCAGTCATGTCGTTTTGAAAGCTGCAGCCAAATAAAATATTTCTTTTTTCTTTACTTAACACGATTTTTGACATAGACTTATCTTTGGATGACCATTGAAATGCATAAAAACTTTAGCAAATTTTCATTTCAAACCAGCACATACTTACTTAAATTCGTTTCGTTATAATATCACCCGTTTTATAAGATCGGTGAAAATATTGAGATTAAAAAATATTGCTTGTTTACTTATCAGCATTTTGTTTTTATTGTATAAGATTTAAAACATAATATTACATTTTTGTACATAAAAATGGCAAATACGTGACACGGCTATTTGTATCATCCCTGTAGGAAAGCAATATTATTCATATTATTCAATATGCGTGGTAACCCTAGGCGCGTATCGAATGAAGTACAAATAAGAACGTGTATTTACCCGGTATTAACACCGCGCTTTTAGCACAGTTTACACTATAATCGATTAGACATCGAAAGAAATCGATTGGACTTGTGGGTAACGCTAATCCATTTATGATGCCCTTATCATTTACACCTTACATAGGTTTTTTCAAAGTAAAATACAGTTGAGTAGCAATAAAACTTACTAATAACTTATTTTTTAAATTTCTCTTGTAACTTTGTTAAATTTGTCCCAAAAGCTTGCTACAACTAGTTGTTCCCCGCGACTTCATCTGCGTGTAAAAGTAACCTTAGTTATTCTTTATTACATTTAATTACCTATCTGCTAGTGAAAATCTTGTCAAAACCGGTCTAGCCATTTCGGAGTTTAGCCGGAGTAAACAGATAGACAGACAAAAACTTTATGGATTTTGTTTTGTTTATTTTGTCAATATCGCATATTAATTTAGAAATATATGTAATATTGATATTGACTCATGCTTTCGTAATTCTTCAGTGTTATGTTTCGCTGACGATAAGAAAATTTTCAGAGCTGTTTCTACATTAAATGATGCTGAAGAGTTGCAGAATGATCTAAATCGTCTTGAAACCTTCTGCAAAAATAATAAATTGGACCTTAACGCTTCAAAATATCCTACTATTACTTTCACTAGGAAATTCTTTCCTATCAACTTTAACTACACTCTTAATAACCAACCACTACTTAAAGAAATGCAGTAACGTTCGGGACTTAGGAGTGATACTAGACAGTAAATTGACCTTCAGTGACCATGTTGATTCTATCATTAAAAAAGCTTTTAAAGGTCTTGGTTTTATTCTAAGAAACTCTAAAGATTTTAACCAAGTGAAGACACTCAAGATTCTTTATTGTACATATGTGAGAACTCACTTGGAGTACGCATCACAAGTATGGAATCCGTTATACAAATGTTATATCGACCGCCTAGAAAATATTCAAATGAAGTTTATGAAGTACCTATATTAACCATCGCACTAAATCTAGTTTAACAGACTATAACTTGTCATGCAAAAAGCACCATCTATTACCATTGGTCAATCGTCGTGAGCTATTGGATCTTGTCTTTCTGCACCGTGTCGTAAATTCACATACTGAATGCCCTCAGCTTCTTGAACTCATCTTGGAATATATGCTCCTCAGAGAATGTTCAGAAACATTCCCACATTCATCACGCCCGCAGAAGGTACTAATTATCGACAAAATTCTTTCTTACTTAGAGCCTGTAATAACTATAATAAGTTCTCCTCTTATACAGATATGGACATCCTAGGTTTGAAGACAGTGGCATTGAAAAAAGCCTTCATTAATAAATCATTTTCTGACCAGAATTAGTGCATTCAGCTTTATCCATTATACACATTTATCATTAATCAGATTTTTTTATTTCAGCTTCACCTCTCACCTATCTAATTGCAGCAATTTTTATAGTACATAATATGTTGTATTTAAGCATTAATTAGACTGTCGTTAACATGTCGGTTCATTTATCGCCTATGTAACTGTTATAAGTGGAGATTTATAAATGACTTCAAGTTTTTTAAATTTAATGTTACACTGCTATTGTAGTCGATAATCTTCCAAGCAAATAAAATAAAATAAAAAATTACGAACAGACCTTAAATTTTATTTATATGTAGGTATATATTGATTTTTTACAAGCCAGTGGGTTGTAAATTCCATTACTGGGAAAAGAAATAGGCTCCTTACTCTCTGTCCATCGCTATACTTCTTGCCACTGGTAAAATTTATGATTATGTATCTGTACTTTCTTTTTGGAATCCTCACACTGAAACCGGCGGCTTATATTATTTTTGGAGATAATTAAGTTCGTTCATCATAAAGCTGAACCACGAAACCTATTTGTTTTCTTACTACCTAGAAACAAGATCGAAAAATCTAAAAAAAAAAGGATATAAAGAACAAATGAAAAAAGTAAAAGAATGGAATTTATATTCGTGACCTGACTTTCCTGAACTCACAAGACCTAAAGCTAATAATAATATTTTTTTATTAGCCTGTACATATATTATGTCTTTACATATGAAATTGCCGTTTTGTATAAAAAAAATTTTACGATTTTTTTTCGTGTATTTTTGATTTGTATTAATCGAAGTATTCACCCATGCAATCAACGCATCTTTGCCAACGCAGTGGCAGATTATTCATGCCCTTCTTAAAGAAATCAGTTGGACGGGAGGCAACAAATTCTTCAAAGGTTCGTGGGCCACTCATTTGTCAAGCTTTTTTACCTTGCCAATTTGACGCAAATGGGCCAATATTGTTTTGACACGAACGTCAAAAGCTGCTGCTAATTCAGCCGTAGATTGTGTATCAGAACGGCAATGTCATAGGTAAAGTTATATATATATATATATATATATATATATATATATATATATATATATATATATATTAGCTACTCTATAGATATATATTAGCGTCTGAAATTACCTGTAAACCAGTTATGTTCTTGATATTATTATTGTTGGCAACCGCGTGGTCAGATTTGCGTTGACACTGTGTTATCGCATTGTATCTAGCGGGCGCTCCGCCCTCGAACCCCTGACGTCAGTCAACGGTCGCGTCCCCTTAACCTCGGCGCTCTTGGACCAAGATACCAATATAAATAATATTGTATTAAAGAATGCCTAAATTAATTTTTTGACACACTTTTATTGAGAATGCATTAAGAGTCCCTTACCCTAGACAGAATCAGACTTTCCCATACAAACGTAGTCTACTAGCTTTTATTTTGAAACAGCATGTTAGATATTGGCGAAATTATGTAAATTCAAAGAAATTGCATATATTACGGCATATAACTAGTTTTCACAGCCAAAATATAAAATTAAAAGATAATAATATACTTATTTAGTCGATTATATCATATTTGAACATCACAGTATGGAAAACTTCTACACTCTCATATATTCTCTCAAGTTTATATTTGACTGTCGAAAACTTGTTATTGCCTAGATGTATGCAAATTCTTTAAAAAAATAAATTACTGCCGTAATCTCACATGTCATTATAAAATAAAAGCGTTTTATGGAAAAGTATAGGGTAAGGGAATTCTTAAGAATACTTACAAGCACGTCAAGGTATTCTCTTCTCCATTGCGCACGACTATTGACATGTACATAATTATCTTTGGTTTGGAGAAGAAAGTTTGAGCCGTGTAGTGGCCAGCCTAAATTAGGACTACTCGTACTCTGTTATTACTTATCGTACTACATATATAAATATTATGTAATCAAAAGAATTGGGTACTATCCTGGGTCAAAAATAATTTATTTGGTAGTGTTAAGAAAATAAAAAGTCACAAAATAACGTCATTAGTCTATAGATTCCACTACTTGTATATTCTAAATCTTTGATACATTCATACAAATCCCATAGAAAATGTTTCTCTTGACGTTTAAAGAAAAGTATCTGTTGTTGGAACGGTGCGAATAATTATCGAGTGATACAATTAATTATACGAAGATAAATAAATGTTTGACTTTTTTTTTTTACTTTGACCAAGAAAGAATAACGATAGAGCGAAATAGTCTCATTGCGATTACTAAAAGAAGAAAATAAAAAGAGAGCTGTTTTTTGTCCTTATCACCGACCGAGCATTTGTTCGTGGTCGGGTTACAGGCACGCTTTAAATTGCATATACTTGAAGTGTGCCTTTAACCTAACCATGAAACAAATATACCTAGTATCATTAATATGTCTTTCTTAAGAGAAAAGAAAAGAAAAAGTGCCACCAATTTGCCACCAAGCGACCGGGGGTGCCGGTTGCTACACGTCATAAAAGCTACCCATACCGGCGCTTTGTAACGACCACTGCTGAGAAGAAACGCCAAAAGAAAACCATTTTCACAGTATTGATCGCCTACTCGCCAGAAAGGCTTTGTCATATTATTATTATTGTCTTTTAATTAATCAATACATATAATAAAACAGTAGGAACCGCGTGTCTGTACATTTGATAAAATTAACAAAATATGGGTGTGGGCGATAATAAAAGAGTAACAGAACACAAAATTTTTTTTTTGTCTGTTCGTCTTTCTGTCTGTATGTACTCGCTAATCTTTAAAACTATTGAACAGATTTTTACGCGGTTTTCACTAAAAGATTAAGCTCATCCCTGAGCAACATATAGGCTTTGTTTCATCGAAATCTGATGTCATATAAAAAAGTTATCGTCATTTAAAGTTTAAAGATAATTTTTCTATGGGCGATTGTATAGTAAATACTAATAATATAATACAATGTTGAGGCATATAACATGTAATGCTTGCGAACAAGTAAACAAACATAAATTACGTAATAAAAAACATCAAGTAGCACCCGGTGAATAACACTGCCTTAAAGGGTATTTTTCGTAGTTGAAAAGAAGAGTGAATGAAGAAGATGGTGACAATTCCACCGCTTCCACGCAATTATACTGAAAGCTCTGCTGTCTCCGCAACGGAAATGCTTACGATGATATTTCACCTTTCCGGCAATTAAAAAATACCGCATCCTGCATAGCAATCGTATGATCGCATTGTCAACAAAGTATGCCTTCTTGTTTAGAATGAACGTGGGTACGTCTACGAATTCCCAATATTCTCAATAATCAGGAGATATTCGGTAATTTTATTATTTTCATATCTCCTTTTCAGTGGCGGTACTTTTTGCTTTGTTTTCGTAGAAAAAAAGGTCGATTTGTTTATTATTAAGTTGGCCGTTGGTTCTGAAAGCTTGATTCAATAACTAATCCTCGATGTTTGACCTTTTTGTTTGTATTTCAATTAGACTTCTGTAATTTTTAATTTTTGACGAAAAAAAACGTAAATAAATGCTCCAGTAATTTTTTTTCGGCGGCTGACATCTAAATATAGGGATATAGCGTTTTGTTAAATGTGACCAGAATCGAAATATTTCCATGTGGCCTTAAAAAAGGTTGTATTTGTTTCTGCAACAAGAATTATCAGTAAAGCGGTATGATAGAGGTACCATCTTTCCAAGGTAAGATAACTCATAATTATAAAATAACACAGTTTACAATTCGAACAATCCAATTTTTGTGTGACCATATTTCAGCCAGGGTGATAATGGCTTATATGTTTTGTATGAAAACCTCTTTCAGCGTCAATAAAAAAAATCTAGGAATGACAAGCAAGCGAACTAATATCGAAAGAAGCTGCTGTATAATTCTTTCATCATACTCGTTATGAGCACAATTTTACAAGGGTTTTAAGATCGCAAATTATTTATGATAAATAATAAATAAATAAATATATAGGGACAAATTACACTGATTGAGCTAGTCCCAAAGTAAGTTCGAGACTTGTGTTATGGGATACTAACTCAACGATACTATGTTTTATATCAAATACATATATAGATAAACATCCAAGACCCAGGACAATTTGAAAAAGGCCATTTTCCAACTTGCCCTGACCGGGGATCGAACCCGGAACCTCTGGGATACTCATGACATGTGTGATTGTTAAAAAAGAGATAACAATGTGCCAGCATATCATGATTTGACCAATAGGGTAGTATCCTGAATCAAAATAAATTATTTTGCACGATAACACTTCACAAAACATATTCATTTTGAACGTGACTTTAGGTTTAGACTAATATTAAGAGCGCTCTTTGACAGCAAGAAACTAAAAGATGTCACGGTTTGGTATTTCATACAAATCCTATAGACAACGTTTGTTTTGACCTTAAGAAAGAAGAATCTTATTTGAATTATAATATTGGAAACTAGTTGATTAAGAATAACCTGTAACAGGCAGATAGATGTCCTACGGCCCGAATTAACTTTACTTACATGTCCAAATGCCAAGTATTCGAAATATCAAGGCTGTCATTAGGCGCTTCATAATAATACAAAACATAATGTTAAGTAAATAGTAACATTTTACAACAAAAAAAAACAAAAGTTTGATCCTGGAATAAATTTCTAAAACCTGAAATTTACCTAAGTCTAGAAATATCAACTTAGCCAGCGTTACATAAGTTTGTATAGTGTTATCTAACTATAACACCGATCGGTCGTCATCGAGCGTATTACTTCTGCCACAATGCGTGCGCGCCGCTTACCTAGAACCTTGCGTTATTAAACTTTATTGTTTGAGAGAACAATTACCTTTTGTACGAGTGGGTATCGACACTATCAGTAGACGTTAAGTAACGCCCAGGATCGAGTTCGACTATTTGACGTAAGTAACGATTACCACTTTTTAATATGTCTTTGTTCGGTTTACGCGAAATGTCTAAAATTTACAGCCTGGCTTCAGCTTGATGATACGGCGATATCTTTACAGTTTACAGGTCCAGTAGAACTTTACAGTGCTTGAGCACTGCAAGGATCAATTGAGTTAAAATTTAAAATCAAAAATTAAGTCAAATACCTATAACGTCACAAAACGTCACTTGTAAACCAATTAACAAGATTATCGAACATCTTACTAATAAATAATTTACATAAAGGTACTTAAATGTTTATCTTTGGATGAATAATTTTGGAATTAAATATTTTTACTATGAACTTTTTTTTAAGCGGAAAAGTAGTTTGCTATACGACAAAATGCACACGACAAGTACTTAGATACATTTTCACACTTTATATTTTATGATTTGAAAAAGTATAAAATACTTTTAACTTATAAATTAATTAATATCTATATACGGACAAATCACAAAGATTGAGATAACTCAACTTGCTTTGGCTTTCGAACTTGCTTTGAGGCTAGCCCCAAAGTTCGATACTTGTATTATGGGACTTATGGGATACTAACTCAACAAGTAGATAGTAGGTATCTACTATATTACGCTGGTGGATGTTGCAGAACAAACAAAGTGAACAGTGCAGACTACCCACGTTCATTTTTTAAACAGATGGAAACCGTTATACCTGAGTTAAGTCAGGCCTGTGGAACTCCCTGTTTAGGTATCGAAAATAGACCTACATTATTACTATGAGCGCGGCGACCACTTCAAAGGAGAAAATTCAGTTACACGAATCGTTTGTCACAAGAGTTATAAGAATGAAATTGGCTTGCAATGGATATGTAGGTATCTAAACAAAGAGGTGAGGATTTCTGACTCCGAGCTAAATTAAACCATAGCGCTGACCGCATTAGGTAGATATTTCTTTAAATTTATTTTCTGTGGAAGACTTCTGTACCTGAATACTTGTACTTATTGTGTGGTAAAGTATAGAGATCACGAGCTTCAGAAGTTATCAGTAAGTAAAGATTCATTTCCTCATCCGTTCTATCAAAAAGGTAGTTTTCCTCTAGATCGTTGCTATTTTTATATTGTAGGCCATCTTGTATTTACTCAAAGTACTTGTATTTAGAAAATAAACATCCCCGGTATTAGGACTATTGTCGGATATTATCGTCGCATTACATCGCCAAACGAAATAAGGCTTTATTATCGTTTCATATCGCTCACTGTAGTAACAGGTGGTACCTGTTACTACATTGAACGCTAACAGACACACGTAACTGCGTGTCGATGTCGTACTCCTTTTGTAGTAGGTATTAGCCCCTGGATACATGGTGTTTACTAATTGATTGGCCAGATATTGTTTCGCTTTCCTAGCCCGAGGGTTGACGTATTTCTTTCATACTCTTAGTAGAACTGTTTACTTTTCCATATAATGATTTGCTTTTGTTTTCATACTCTGGGATCATGTTACTCCAAATTCCTTTTATTGTAAAAGTAGGTTGTTGTAAAGTATTACTTATATATAAGTATTATATATTCTTTTAAGTGATAATTCCTTGTTTAAATTATTAACAGTATCTATTTATAAATAAATTAGAAAATGTAAAGGTGATTTATTAATAACATAACAATTGAAAATAGTATTAAATACAATTTATTTTATTTTCTCATAAGTAAATTTTAGTGAATTTCGACTTCAAAATAAAACCGGCCATGTGCGAGCTGAAGTCGCGTGGAGAGAGTTCCGTAAAATGCCAAAGATTTTCCGTTAGTGAACGTATTATATTGAGTTTACCATTATATTTTCAATAAATGATATGCATATAGATTTTACAGCAATGTACTATATTTAGATGTTGTGTTTTTTTTTTATTTTCAAAATTTTAGGCTCAGTAGTTTTGGAGATCAGGAGGAATGGTCAATTTTCGTCTATAATTTAATGAATAAAATCAATACTTTTCATTTTACAATAATGACAAAAATATATTTTACACAGTAAAGTTTTAAAAACTTTTTTTAATTTCCTAATTTGTGCCCCAAAAATTACACTTATTTAAAAAAAAATGTTTTTTTCTTTTGGACATAGTTGGTGTTTGTGTCATAGGATTTACACTATTCTACCATATTTCACTTGATTTGGTCCAGTAGATTCGGAGCATATTGGCTGTGACAAACGGACAGACAGACAAACAGACGCACGATTGATCCTATAAGAGATTCGTATTTTCATTTTTTTTACTGAAGTCTAAAAGAGAAGGAGTTTATTTTGTATAATATGTTTTAATGTATGTTCTTCTTTTTATCGAAATTCTCAACTTTTTAACTGACTTAGGAAATTATTTTTTTATTGTAAAGGGTAGACGTGCTAGTTGGTCCCTCGATTTCTCGAGGATTCTATCATCAGATCTTCATCTGATAATAGAATCCTCGAGAAATATTCTCTCTCTTTATTCTATTCTATTATATATTCTTTCTCTTTAAATATTTTACCACACATAATGTGGTATTAGATGTTTGTTGATGTGCGTTTTTGTAAAGTGGAAATGATGAAGAAGATCAGTTATGTCGCTTGTTTTTGTTTAAACGTTATCAAAAATACATTTCCATAACTTTCGTATACATTTTCTAAGCGTAAAAAAAATATAAAAACGAACGAAGATAGTTAACTAGCATTGTGTAAAGTTCATTGATCTACTGAGCACTAAGTTTTTTTTTGTGTATCTTGGTGTGATATTTTATCAAGCCACATTTCAAATCAAAGAGTAAATCATGCTAGACAATATGCGCGCGTTACGCTATCTAACTCAATTGCTGATTTCTGATAAAAGTAAATAATTGAAATTGTCCAATTAGATGAATACCTTTACAAAAAAAGAAAAACTCTTTTTTTTGTATGATTTCCATATGAAACTTTTATGCTGAGCAGTATTCTATGGGATTTCCTAGAAGTTTTCTAGTTGCTGGATGTACGGAAATCCTTTGGGGGATGCCTACGTCTAGCAATGCACATATTTATCTCTGTAATATTAATTCCCTTAGTAATGGTACATAAACGTGTACTCAGCGTGGAGTTATTCACCGGCATGGGTAATTCGCACTGCTCCCGAACTAACGTTTCACGATTGTTATTTGTTATTAATTTCACGAACGATACGGCGGCTTTTAATGTTTTATAAATATGCATTGTTCTATAAGCGACACAATACGAGCGCCGTTCGCAGCGCGCTCGAATCCGATATGCAACCAGCCCCACTGCCTGTCTGACGCATTCTTCACTTGCCTTCCATTTATGAATATGTTCAACGGTTTTTGATCTTTCACTACTTCATCGGACGTCAATGTAGGGAAATGGTTCCAGCCTGACGTTATATCGTTGGAAAATATATTTTCTTTGCTGCCGTATTCTTTTACATTAGTTCGATTTCTGACTTCTTCGTGGAATATGACATAAAAATATACTTGTACACCATTTTATATGCAACCAACCCAACACCTATTCTCCCTGTTATAATATGTTCAACGGTTTTGTCTGTTTGACTTCTTTTTATCGTGACGTCTTGTGTGAGCCTAGTCCACCTTTTCCTACATCATTTCAAAATAAGAAAAAATGAAACAATAACAGACAAAAGTAAAAATAATTTGACATAGAAACGTAAATCTAAAATTAGATACGCTATTCCCACGCAAATCGACATGTCCTGACCTACCAAAATTCAAAGAAAAGGTCAAATATGTTTTGTATTTTTTTGTTGTAATAACTTTTCTAAGTAATCGCTAATGGATAAATAAAAGTCTCAATATAACCCATATTGAGACTTTCATTTATGGATTTGCGGTTCCAGGAAATCTGGCTTAATTAAAGCGTTTTCAATTTAATCCCGTTTTCAATTTAATTTGACGACCTCCGTAGCGTAGTGGTCACCATGCTAGTCCGCCAACCAGAGGTCCCGGGTTCGATCCCCAGTCAGGGCAAGTTGGAAAATGGCCTTTTTCTAATTGTCCTGGGTCTTGGATGTTTGTCTATATATGTTTTTATTATGAAATATAGTATCGTTGAGTAAGTATCCCATAACACAAGTCTCGAACTTACTTTAGGGCTAGCTTTATCAGTGTGATTTGTCCCTATATATTTATATTTATTTATTTATCCCCCAGATATGGATCTTTCCTTTTTTATCTTTCCTTCAGTAAATACAAAAAATAATAGATAAAGGAAAGGTCGTGCAAAATATATTTTTTTAGATTTGGCTTAAACCTTCAAAACAGGTAAAGGATAATAGAATAATAAACTACTAAGCTGTCTGATTACAAAATAAAAAAGTCCTAGCCTAGACCATATAGAAAAAGATATTTTATAAAATTGTTTTATGTATATCAATAAAAAAACCTTAAAGAGCTTTCTAGTTTCTCGGAAATCATACTAAGGAAAAAAATCTAGTGTCTAAAGTCCCTACTTACTATTATTTTTATTGAGTCGGTTGCAAGACCTCTGTTATTTCTGTATCTATTCCACTCTTGATTATGATGAAGCTGTAGGAGATAAGATTTTTCTTCTTGTAAGTTTAGAATTTCAGATAAGAACCTGTAGGCGAGAACAGCCGGACAAACTGAGACGCTTCGCTCGCTCGGTCAATTATGTAACAGATAGGATGCCATATTCGCGTTTTTATGCTCCCGCTACGAGCCAGCCTTTTATAACGATTAACACACACACCTTAAACGAGCCGGTTTCGTTCATCGATGAGCTGTTGACGACATAAGGTTTCTACCCCTGGTCTTTCAAGATTTACGTCCTAAGCCTTAAGGAAGCCTAGACATCTGGCCCGCCCATATTTTTGAGCCACTGAAACTAATTTGTGGGTGCAACTGCTAAGTAAAACTGCTATGTACTGATTGAAATAGATTACCATTGAGTCACACAATCCCACTGATATTACATATATTATTCGTTTCTTCTTCAAAACTATTAAACCATTATAATAATGCGTGAAATAGATATTAACATTTTTAATATATCTACATGTTATGTGTCTTGGCATGTTTGTGACAAAACTGTTTCAAGTTTTGTTTAGAGCTGTTTTCGAAAATATTTTTTTATATGTATCCATAACGCTTATTCTTTAGATTGCGCGACCGTTGGCTCTGTCTACTGTAAATCTCTTACGGGATAAAGGCCCTGGTATGTATGGTTTTGATGTTTTTGATAAGAAAAAAAAAAGTGTATCACCATTGTATTCGCTCATTTTAACGTCAGCATTTATTTTTATGAGTAGCGCGGTATGGTTGCCACTGGCACGGCTAGGTGCGAAAGTTTTGAATGCCTGTTTGTAACGTTAAGCGACGGTTCCAAGAAACCCATATCGGGAGGCACGTACGCGCAAGATTGGCTAAATCTCGACCATTACATGCCCCGATACAAATAACATATATATATATAATACGTCTACTGTTTTGCAAATGAGGTCGACCTTAATTCATTTTATTGCACAATACTTCTTTAAAGTATTTTTGATTGTTGAGGACAATTATATTCTAAGCTGCAATAATAAAGACATTTTCGTCAGTGAAATTTCCCGGATTCCTAATATGTTTAAGTCCATGTGTCATCTGCTTTATTCTGTATATCAACCAGTTCTTTTATTCTTTCGCAAATTATAATAGATCTTAACATCTTATAAGCAAAAATTCTTCCACATCCCCTTATCAGCTTAGCACATATTTTGCTCTACTGCTTGGAATCGCAGGAGCGCTTTCCGGAATCTTCTTTACACCAAAAATAATATATGACATAACGTAGAAAATTATACTATTGGTACTACTAAATTATACTGTTTTCCATGTACAATGGTCATAAAATGTTGTCAAAGGTCATGCAAAATATAGAAAATGTTTAGTCCTTAGTCGCATCTTACGTCGTACACAGGAAGATTATTTAGTAAGTGTATTTTATACTATAGAAATCGGCCCATTTTAACAGACAGGTACTTATCTGTTCAAAAGAAAAATAAACATGTTTATCGAAAGTGTTGTGTCTCGTGTTTGTTCGGAATGTAACTTTTTATGCACTGAAATAAGAGGATGAAACTTACGTATGATATTTGATAGAGTGCATATTTTACATTACGGATGCTTAGTACACGGGAATGCTCTGTATTTATTAACCAACTTCCAAAAAGGAGGAGATTATCGATTGATCGCGATCTTTATCGCGATTATTTGAACAGCCTGGACCCCATTCAATTAGTTTTTATTTGAAAGGATATACTTGTCAGGTGGTCCCATATACATATTATCGAAATCGATTGTGTAGTTTGGGGGTGGAGTCGGTTTTTAGCAACGAAAAATTATATAGGTAGGTACATTATTTACTTAGTACCGTAGCCCATCAACTAGTGTGGCACAATATCCATATTTTGCATAGGTAGATCCAATGGCTATATGCTATGGAATCTGCACATTTACATTTACTGCGTAAGTTTCAAATATCTATAGATTTGATGGCTTGCTGACAGACGGACGGACTTCAGATGCTTAGTATGGTCTTGACTCTTGACACATTTGATTTTGGAATTCTATGTTTACATAGATCTATAACTTATTGATTGACTTCGTCACAAATAAATTCTGAGAATCGCTAGCCCATGTTGTCCGGTATCATGACAGTCTGAAACCTAAGGAGCGTCATTGAAAATGGATCGCGGATGCCGGTAAAGGCTAAATCACGTCTAGATGACTGTATTTTCTACTTGGTGTCGTTTGGAATCGTTTACTCGACATTAGACTAGACTGAAGAGTATTTTTAATCATTATTTCCGCAATCTGGCAAGACTGGGTCACAGCGCTTAGCTTGAAAACCCACTAGATACGCACATTTAACTATACAGGCCTTCAAAAACTGATTCATTTCAAGGGTTTCAACTTAACCGAGGGCTTGCATTCTTGCAATGATCAAGCTCAGGTCGTTTAACCATCCTATGCCAAAATTGTCGGTATGTGGTCACCATCGGAGAGAATTATTTCCCAGTGACCATAATTTTACGAAAAATATTATGGCTTGTGTCTAATAGAAACTTTATATTTCCGCCAAGAAGTTTAGATATATGTATAAAACAAGTCCTAAATGGTGGTGAAATGGTGTATTACTATATCAGTGTGATTTACAAGAAAAAAAATATTTAAGTACCTCTTTACTTTACAGGTACGTCACCGTACGACAGTCGACTGTGCATTCCTGAGAGCAACGACACCTCTAGTCCCGGCGTCAAAGGCGAGGAAGAGCTGTCCCGGGTGTATCAAACCCTCACATTACCAGTGCCCAACCCTCACATAACGTCCAGAGATGACAACAGCTCGGCACACCTCAAAAGAAAAACCACAAGTGATGAGACGTAAGTTTGGAAATAAATATAAACAAGATTTTTGACCTACGTTATTTTATTACATAAACAAAGATAAAAACAAAAGACATATTGATACGCGATGAGAAGAAAAAAAAATCAACAAGTTTTTATTTAAGTTTTGTTGTTACAGGGTTGGTGGAATAAAATAGTTCAGTATTATTTACCTGATAGTACAATTTATTTTTCGCCTTTGTTACTAATTAATCCTTTATTTTTGTCAGTAATGGCATCGATACAAAAAAAGCGAAAATGGCGCCTTCTAGCCCCGGTAGCTCTGAATCGAAGCCGCAGTCCACTACGTCCACGTCACAGGCGATGGCCAAGCCGCCGTACTCCTACGTGGCCCTCATCACCATGGCCATACAGAACAGCCAGACCAAACGAGCGACCCTCAGTGAAATATACGCTTACATCACAAAGAAGTTCCCCTACTTTGAGAAGAATAAGAAAGGCTGGCAGAACTCCATCAGACACAACCTCAGTCTCAACGAATGTTTCATAAAAGTACCCCGTGAAGGTGGCGGCGAGAGGAAAGGAAATTATTGGACCCTTGGTGAGTTGTTTTTGGGTGTTATGTATTTTGTGTAAGTAGTTTGCAATGCCTTCGCGAATTGCAAAGCGATTTTATTAGACTTAATCATTCACCTTCCATTTCATTTGCAAAATGCGAAAGACTCGAGTCTTGGTTACTTTTTCTGGTTGTGAGTGTAGCATTTTTTTAGATCCAACATGCGGAGACATGTTCGAGAACGGGAACTACCGGCGCCGGCGTAGGATGAAGCGACCTTTTCGCGCGACCCCCTACTCCAAGGCATTGTTCGGGGATGGCTATCACGTGGCCCACGTGGCCCAGCACGTACCCCCTCATATGCAGCCCCTGCCACTTGGAGCGAGGAATTACTTCGGCTCCACGTCACCGTATCCACCTTCTTATCCTCGATATGACACGTAAGTTCATATCATAATACTTATTTTATAGTATCAGGATTAAGCAATGGAAATTTTTAAGGACTAGTCTGATACAAAAAAATAAAATTGTTTAGATATTTATCATAACTAGCAAGAACATAATATTGGGTACTTTGACCTTTTGTGTACCTGACTTTTTCCATACAACGAACCTAGTTTTATAAATATGAGTCAAATAATACCCCTAAATTGGATCGTTTGATAAACTATTTATTTATTTTATTTAATGCACCTATGTGCGGGGAGTGCAAACAAATATGAAGTTGCAATCTTAACACAGATAAAAATTGCGGCAAATACTTTTGAGCAACCTCCTAAATAACTAACTGCTGCAAATAGGTACTAGAATTGCCGAGAAGAAAATAATAATATCTATCTATACTATAATAAAAGAGTAAAAAAAATGTGTCTGTACATTGAAAATTTTTCAAAAAAAAAATACTATAATAAAAGAGTAAAAAAAATGTGTCTGTACATTGAAAATTTTTCAAAAAAAATATTTGGGGCGATGGAGATATAGTAATAGAGTAAGAAAATAAAAAAAAATGTCTGTCTGTTTGTCTGTTTGTCTGTTTGTCTGTTTGTACACGCTAATCTCCGGAAATACTGGACGGATTCGAATGAAACTTTTTTTGTTATATAGCTGTGAAGCCTGGGCAACATATAGGCTATAATTGATTTTGGAAAATGGAACACATGATGCAGAACTATAATGGTCCAGCTAAACTATAAGAAATATTAAAATGCCGCCTTAGCAAAAGTTGTTAAGTCTGATGAGAACTTTTTGTTGAGTTTTAATACAACTGGCCAAGCGCGAGTCGGACGCGCGCGAAGGGTTCCGTACCATAATCTATGAAAAATCACGTTTGTAGTATGGGAGCCCCCGATAAATACTTATTTTATTCGATTTTTAGGGTTCCATAGGGTAGGGTAGAAACGGGACCCTATTACTTAGACCGTCCGACTGTTTGTCTGTCTGTCTGTCACCAGGCTGTATCTCATTAACCATTATAGCTAGACAGTTGAAATTTTTATAGATGATGTTTTTTGTTGCCGCTGAACAAAAACATACTAAATGTATACTATAATAAAAGAGTAAAAAAAATGTGTGTGTACATTGAAATTTTTTCAAAAAAAAAGTTGTTTCGTCCGAAGTAGAACTTATAAGTTCAGTATTTGCGGACCTTCAGAGCATAACACACCAGAAAATTCTTGGTTATGTGAACGCGCCATATTGACACCAAAAAATTAAAAATCAATTAATAAAAAACTTATGACGCAAATTATTGTTAACTAGCTTGTGCCCGCGGCTTCGCTCGCGTAGGGGTGTAATTTATCAAAATCCTTTCTTAGGGGATGCCTACGTCATAGTAGCTTTATGCATGCAAAGTCTCAGCCCGATCGGTTTAAAATTGACAAAGTTTCATACAAACTTTCATCCCCTATTTTATCCCCTTGGGGGTAGAATTGATCAAAATCCTTTCTTAGCGGATGCCTACAACTAACATCTACCTGCATGTCAAATTTCAGCCCGATCCGTCCAGTGGTTTGAGCTGTGCGTTGATAGATCACTATGTCAGTCAGTCAGTCACCTTTGAGTTATATATATTTAGATATATATTTAGATTTCTTGGATAGTGTTGTTGACGACGCCACAAATTATCCAGTTGAGTTTCTTAATTTACTTGCAGCAAATGGACTCACGGCTTACAAAATAAGTCTTAATGTCGGAGGGCCAATAATGCTGATGCGAAATTTGACTCCGCCGAAACTGTGTAACGGAACCCAACTTAATGTCTCAGTACTGTATGCCGAAGTTCAGCGGCTGAATTTCAGCCAATGCGTGTCTGCAATGTTATTTGCATTACTAGCAACACATAACGCCGAACTTCCGATGCTTTTGCCTGAATCGGACCCGTACCCGTACCCGTACCCGTACCCGTACCCGTACCCGTACCCGTACCCGTACCCGTACCCGTACCCGTACCCGTACCCGTACCCATACCCGTACCCGTACCCGTACCCGTACCCGTACCCGTACCCGTACCCGTACCCGTACCCGTACCCGTACCCGTACCCGTACCCGTACCCGTACCCGTACCCATACCTGTACCTGTACCCGTACCCGTACCCGTTCCGCTCCCGTTCCCACTTCCGCTCCCACTCCTGCTCCCGCTCCCGCTCCCTCTCCCACTCCCGCCGCCGCCGCCGCCGCCGACGCCGCCGCCACCGCTTCCGCCGACGCCGCCGCCGCATCTTCCGCCGCTGCCGCCGCTGCCGCCACCGCCACCGACGCCGCCGCCGCCGCCGCCGCCGCCGCCGCCGCCGCCACCGCCGCCGCCGCCGCCGCCGCCGCCGCTGCCGCCGCCGCTGCCGCCGCCACCGCTTCCGTCACCGCCGACGCCGCCGCCTCCGCCGCCGCTGCTGCCGCCACCGCTGCCGCTCCCGCTCTCGCTCCCGCTCCCGCTTCCGCTCCCGTTCCCGTTCCCTCTTCCACTTCCGTTCCCTCTTCCGCTCCCGTTTCCGTTCGCCGCAGACGCGCCAAAGACGGAAGATTAAATTCTCATATCGGCACATCACTACTGTCCGGCGTTTCCACCGAACTTCAGCAGCTGAACTTCAGCTTATTTAGTGTGTCATCCCCACCGAACTTTAGACACTGAACTTTAGCCACTAAACTTCGGCATAGTCTGCTGAGACACTTAAAGCTCACAGTAAGTGAGTGATGCCAGTGAAACTGTATTTATTCCGCGTATGCCACTCATCCCCAACAATTTTCCTTTTGAAAATACACAGTTCCATATGTTAACTTGCTTTGCTATGAAAATAAGTCACAGTTTTAGAGGCTTAAAGCTGCTGATGTCGATCTAAGGACTAGTTTTTCGCAAGGCCTACTTATTGTGGCTTTCTCCAGGGTTAGTAACACTTCAGCTCTTTTCATATTGGCTCCCGAAGGAAAGAATTAAAATAATATTGACTTTTAACTCCTAACACTGTTACAAGTACTTTCTCCCTCTGTCTCTCTCTCTCTCTCTCTCTCTCTCTCTCTCTCTCTCATTAGTTTATATTTATACGCCGGGGTCATAAAGTCCACGCGAACGAAGTCGCGGGCATCAGCTAGTAGGTAAATATTTCATGACAAAACGTTGCAAGGTCGAACCATTTCTTTCGTTGACAAAAATATTAGTCGCTACACTTTCCTCGATGTTTATAAATTCCTTAGTGTTGTTATAATAAAAATACATATAAATTCTCTGAAAGATTGCCGATGTTTTAATACCTACTATATAATCGTACTCTTATTAATGTCAATCAAATGCTAAATTAAGTGCCTGTGTCTACTATTACAAATTAATTACATTAAATATTTACGTTTCTCGTTCCGATGTTTACAAAACAAATGCTAATTATACATAGATTATGTTCTTGATTTTTATTCGTTCCGTTTCCTCACTATAAGTTATAGCATCGTATTATAGTATGTACAGATAATTAATCAGTAGTACGTTCATATGCATATTTCAAATTACTTAACTGCATTTTTTTAGTATGGTAACTTTAAAACGTTGTTGTTGACTGTACCCATCAGATACTTTGTACCTAGCTCTTGAAGATACTAACTAAACACGCAGGTGCATACCATAAATGCTTATTCACGTGACCTTGTAGAGAATTTAAGTGTCAGGTAACATTGATACGATGAGGTATAAAAACAATGTTACATTCTCTTGATAATAACTTGCATTGGCTAGGTACCTACCTAATTACAATAACTGCAAGTGACTTATTATTTACGACTTGCTTGATAAAAATACTTTGAATATTGTGAAAAGATTTATTTACAACGAGATACTTGACAAGCCCCTTTACATAAGTAGGTATAACTCCTCTATGTGATATTTAGTATCTGCATGGGAGAGAGCATTCTTTAAATGCATCGTTTAGTCAAAATAATTTATTTATCTTTGGATATTTGTATACTTAATTGTAAATTTTTCTTTCTATTTCATATTTGGTTGATAATGTCAGATCATTTAAATAAATTAATATACGAGTATACCGACAAATCATACAAACTGAGCTAGCTCCAAAGTAAGTTCGAGACTTGTTTTATAGGATACTAACTCAACGATACTATATTTTATAACAAATACATATAAAGACAAACACTCACTTACAGCCATTGAATACTGATCTTATTCAATGCTTACAGCTAAGGTCATTGATGCTTCCTAATACATACAACATGGAAAGGATATACCCGTAATAAATCAAACCACGGGCTATAGGTACTTGATCACTACGTATAATGAAAAGAAAATTCCAGCCAAAAGTTAAAAAAATTCAGCAGTTACATACGAAAGTTTGCAGTCGCCCGGGCAGTTCGAATGGGAGTGTCGACATTTTTTATTTATCTTACTATAGTGATCTATTATAGCCCGTGGTTCGATTTATAACGGGTATGGCCCTTCCACATTGTATATACCTACCCATTGAAAGAAGCCTTGTCGAGCTGCTAGTAAAGTAAATATCGGATCGGTATAGTCTTCTACTATTGGTGAAAATCAAGTGTGGTGGGCGGGGTACCCTACTTTATCTTGGATCTTTCGCGGCATGCTAAAACAATTTTAACTTATTAGCAATGCTAGCATTGGACATCAAGTACGTGTATGATCAAAACTTCTTCTAACTAAAACTAGATAGCTTTATATACTTAAACCTATATTATCTGGATACTTGAATTTCTTAGATTACTCGGTGAGATGTCCAAAGACAATTCTTGACAATTTTTTTTAGATGACGTTATTCTCTAATCAGCAACTCAGAGTCAAATAAAACGTTAATGTACCTACAAATGTACATGGACATAACTCAGGTTCTGTCTTTAGACCGGGTCATATATTTACATATATGACTGTTTCATAATTTTCAATGGGCCTAATTAGTGAATAATTTAAAACTATATCGAAAAGTATTCTGGAAAGCATTCAGTAGGTAAAAAAATGAATGTCGAAGACTCCTAAATACGACTAATAATAACATTTAATAATTTTCAGAACGTGGTTGACACAATCTACCAGTGGGTTGGGTTACGCTAGCACATGCGGTGCCATGGGCCGGAGTCCGCCTGGCTGCTCGCCGCACAGCGCGATGCCGCACCAGTCCTCTCCCGTCGGCGTCAATCCATTCGCTCCTCATCAGCTACAGGGACAGGTAACTTTGTTGATGCTGTAGATAAACAATGTGAAAGGTGAATAGTCTACCTAGATGCCAAATATCAACTTTCCAGGTCATATGGAAGTAGATTACCTTTTTGATGATGGATAAGTGGTCAATTATATTTTTCTGGATGTAGAAATAACTGTTTGAGTTACATTATTGAAATTTTGGATTCGAGATGAGCTAGATAAATTAATTGTATGTTAAATTTCATGTGTTTAAGTTAAATAGGTTTCGAGTTGTGAAGGGGTCAAAAGTAGCTCGAAATGGTTCGTGTAAATATACACACGGTTGCTGCGTCGCCAGTTCCTTTTTTTTTACTTGGCTCTGACACGCTGCCGCGTGTCTAGATATATTTAAATATCTGTAATTAAACATAAATAAAATTAAAATAACTTGAGCTTTAAATTAAAAATGTAAACTAATTTTGAGTGTATAGATCAGAGGTTCCCAAACTTATTTTGTCAGACGCCCACTTTAAAAAATCAGTTATTTTGTAGCGCCCCCCATTTTTTTCACCATAAAAACCTGAATCACATATTTATCTTGCCTGTAGTTTAATTCAACCTATATTCTAAACGAGAGAGCAATAATAATACATACACCAGTACATTAGATCTTTTATAAAAATAACAATAATCAACATTGTTAATTTTAAATAAAAAAATAGCAATAATAATACAATTTTACAATAATAAAGAGTATTGGAAGTGGGGACCTCACCTGCGAAACTTTAAAACACGAAATTTTTTCAGTGTTTGATTCCTTTAACGATATAAATAGCGTTGTGAACGCATTAAAATAATAAATATTAATTACATTTTTAGTTTATATTTGTACAATAAAAAAGGATATAAATATGAACTAATAAATGGATGTTGTGTAGTAAGAGGATTTTAATTTCAGTGAAATTTAAAATATGAAATAGCTGAAGTTATAAATCACTCATTGCTTAAATCACATCAGCGCCCCCCAACTTTATTCTGGGCCCGTTACCGCCCCCCTTAAAGCCTTCAGCGCCCACAAGGGGGCGTTATCGCCCACTTTGGGAAAGACTGGTATAGATAAATTGGGTAGTTAAATATCTCAACATAATTCTCATAAATTAAATTCTGCGAAACAAAGTATAGTAAATAGTAAACGACCACAAGAATTAGCTTACTTCTACACACAGTCAGCTTTCATTACGTACAATAGTGGTTTGTTATTTCTGTTATTAAATCGAGATTAAAATGTAACCAGCGTATCACAGAGCAATAAAGCAACGTTCAGAAATAAACGCTTATGTTTTAGTTCATTGGTAGCTACTTCTACAATGCTTCCTGTGTATACATTATATTCTGTGCAGTTAGCAGTAATTTGTTACTTAAATTCCAAGCTTTCGAATCAGGTATTAGCCATGTGGTGACGGTGGAGTAAAATACAATATTTACTATCTCTTGCCTCTCCCACGGGTGTTGTAAGAGACGAGTAAAGCAGGTAGGTATAGCTAACAAGGAATTTCAGCACCAGGTCATGAATTCATAGAAAAAATCTTATTATTTTTCTATAACAAAACTATAGAATGCACCAACTTTTTCTTTGTAAATATCATAGTTTTGTCGTAGTTATAATATTTCAGTAAAAACTGTGTTTAAAACGAATTAAAAGTTGTGTTTGTTTTGAGATTCATCATTGGTTTCCTTTCGCGGATCTGCTGAAAGAAATTTCTTTAGAAATACGTATCTTACAAATTTTTAACGCTTACTTTTACAATTTTTTTGTTTGTTAATTTTTAGGTGTACATGAACCAATAGAATAAAATTAAAATTGAATTAATTAGTGATTTTCTTCAGTTACAGAACTCGCTGCAGCCTATGCAGTCAATACCAATCAACAGCTACAACTCCATTGCAGTGACCGCCTTGGGTAAGTTTACCCATATTTCAAAACAAATTCAAAAATATTTTTTTTGTGACAGTCACGGAAAAGATAAATACTTACGCAGTAATTGTTTCAGACGACTTATATTTTCCAGTTATTTTTGTTAAAAAAACAAATGCCTACATAACACAACTGATTATGATATAACTTTCAAATAAAAAAGAATTTTCCAATGCGTCTTCGAGCAATCTGGGTTTTTTTTTAATTTTTTAATACTAAAAACCGACTTAACCCCAAACTAAGTAATAAGACCAAATAATAAGTAGTATAAGTATGTATGCCCTTTTTCGCGTACAACATACAACATACAATTGTACAACATACAAAAAAACAAACAAAAGATTCCGACGATTTCGATAATTTTCTCCTTTTTAAAGTCGGTTAAAAATAAAAGATTTCGACGAGTTGAGAACCTCCTCCTTCTTTATTCGGTTGGTTACAATATTTTATTTAATTCTAGGGTAAGTTGTTCATATTGAAGGACTGAGTCGCTAGTTTAAAAAATCAACTATTATTGGTATACTTACTTATATATATATATATATATATATATATATATATATATATATATATATAGGTACTCTTACTCTTCATATTTACGTACTTATGTATGTTTTCGTTATAATAAAACTAAGTTGTGTGACCGGTGAGGCAACCGGTGGTAAAACGTCAGCCTAATCGTTTTAAGAGTCCCCTTTATATCCTAGACAGAATCAAACTTTTCCATACAAACGTAGTCTAGCTTTTATATTGCAACGGCATGTCAGATATTGGCGAAATTATGTAATTTCATAATTACATGATTTCGAAATACAAAATTGACTCTGAAAAACTAGTTTTCACAGTCAAAATATGATCTTAAAAGAGAATATAGTGTATCATATCATATTTGACCACAGGTATGAAAAACTTCTACACTCTCTTATTTTTTTCAAGTTCATATTTGAATGTCGAAAACTAGTTATATGCAATTTCTTTAAAATTACATAATACTGCCGAAATCCTACATGTCATTTCAAAATTCTAGACTACGTTAATATGGAAAAGTCTAGGGTAAGGGGATTTTTAAACTCCTGGCTCGTCTTCTCCATTTTTCATGGTCTTGTCATCCTAAAATGAAAACTGGCATTTCATTTTTAGAACAAAAAAATAGGTACCACGAGCGCTCGGTGGCCGAAACACCATAGCTAGGGATGCAACTAGGAAAGCGGCAAAATATAAAAAAAAAAATTTCCTACAAATATCCAAGATTTTCTTACATATTTCAGATGGTTCATCGAGTCCCGGTCCAGGTTATGCTCCATCGTCGGAAACATTCTCTCCGAGTCGACACCACGACGTTGTGACGTCATCAGATACTGCCGTCTCCAGATACCCTTTCTGGCCTGAAGGTACCTTCCTACTTATTAATTTGAATTAGTACATGAATGAGAGAGCACCAACGTACCTATATTAGTATTTTTTGTACTAGCAAAATGTACACTGGAATTTAGAGGTCTCCTGACCTATCTCAGTTTCGAGATTGGCAAAAAATGTTTATGTCCAGACCCGGTTGTCAGTTTGGCTGTTTGTCCGGCTGTTCTCGCCTACAGGCGTAATTTTCATTTATTTATTTAACTTTATTACGAAAATTGTAACAGGCGGCCTTTTCTATCCAGTCAACCTACAGATGATGCGGATAAAAGCTAATTTTTATAGAACTTTGAAAATTGTATAAAACTTTTTTATCGATTCAGTTTTTGTAATTTTTCAAAATGGCGGAGCGGAATAAAAAGATACCTGATTATTTAGTCATTTTAAGTTAAACTTGACATTAGCAATCTTTATCACATGGCGAAAATGATTTTCGCTATATGAGCGACTGAAACAAATAACCGTATTCTTTTCTTGATTTTATCGTGTTGTCAATAAATGAGTTTAGTGTCAAATGGATTTCTATTTATCATGTGAAATTAAATATCTGGCCATAGTTCTTTTTCTTGGTGACCTTGTGTTCCAATTCAACTTGGTTTGATCAAAATGACTGATGTCATTTGGATGTCTTTCCGACTGCATAAAACGTGCATGTAACATCGCCCTATCGATACTTCATACTACACAATACTCGTTTACAAAACATTTGTCTATTTAATTAAACAATCATCATCAACATAGTTTACAATGATGCAGGTCAGGATTTTTGTGTTCATTGCTACGGAAAAAATGCAAAAACGCGCAATATTGTGCATGGATACGTGTGTGACTTTGAATTTTACGTATGACGCTTACGGAAATATGACATTTGTGTCATAAAAAAAATTTGAGTGAAAGGATAATATAAAGGTGTATTTAATTTTCTTATTTAAGTATTAAATAAATTTATACATGTACATAAAATCACTTAATTTTATTTCTTCTCCTTCTTTTCTCATTTCTGACTTAAGAACTGATTGGTGTTATTGTTTTGAAGGTAGTTATTGGGATTGGAACCCGAAACCTTTCGATTACAAAAAATGTGACAGTCAAGACAAATGAGAAATATAATATGTATTGAGATCTCGTTCTAACGCATTACATATGCCATAAGAAAAGACAACATGGTTATATTTAATCGTGTGATTATTTAGCAAGCCTTCTTTGCCTCTATGGTTTATAATTCCATGGTTTTAAGCATAAGCATTAAAAATATTATATTTCAGCCATTTCACAATATCATAAAACTTTTTGTTACCTTTTTAAGGGGCTACCTGAATTTTTCGGGGTCCAGTGCTGCCTAACCCTTCAAACTATTTTATAAACTACTGTTTACATTTTAAAGTGAGAACGTGAAGTTTTTCTACGCACATACGCCAAAAGTGGCCGTTTTTCGCAATTGTGCGTAGAAAAGCTTCACGTTCTCACTTTAAAATGTAAACAGTAGTTTATAAAATAGTTTGAAGGGTTATCCAGGGTCTGATCAAGACCAAATTTTAAATGATATCTCCGTTTCTTTTCAAATGATTTATTTCAAATGGGGGCAGCACTGGACCCCGAAAAATTCATGTAGCCCCTTAAACTATAAACTGTAGGTCATAAAATAGTTTGAAGGGTTATCTAAAGGGTTATCTAGTGCCTGGTCAAGACAAAATTTTAAATGACGTCTCCGTTTCCTTTCAAATGATTTAACAGGTTTGAAAAATGATTCCTGCAGGATATTTCACCATGGATGGGAAAAATTTTAATGGTACACTTGTGAGACTGAACCATCTATTTTTCTGAGCTCACCATCAAATTAAAAGAAAAAGAACTCTTAGTACTCGTACCTACCTATTTGAATACGGAAGAGTTCTATTTACAAAACTAATATATTTTATAATATTTTTTTATAATCTTTCCAAAAACTATTTTATTAAAATTAATAAGTTTATTATGAGTAAAACCTGTTTAACTCTACAATCTTTATGAAATGTAACGCCATCTTGCGGAAAAGTAAATTGCATAATAAAGGGTGCCTGACTGTACCCGGTTTAAACTTCCTATTTTCTCTTGCTCAGCATCCCTCTACATTGTAATAAAAGTGCTATGAAAACTGCATTCAGTAATAGTACCAATAATCTAATGTAGAGGGCAGTAGCGTGGAGTTATACACTCTCAAAACAACAAACTGTAGTTTGTGTAACTTTTTAGAATATTTACCCACACCTGCTCTTTTTAACCCCTGTCGAAAAAGAAGGGTGTTATAAGTTTGACGTGTCTGTCTGTGGCATCGTAGAGCCTAAACGAATAGATCGTTTGTGATGCGGTTTCTTTGTCTGAAAGCTGACTTAATCGGGATAATTCTTAAGACGAAGTGGTAGCTAAAGTGGCGCCCTCATTTGAAATAAATTGTTTAAAACTAAATAAGATGATAATTAAAAATTTGATCTGTATAAATGTCTAGAAAGACCTTTAAACTATTTTATGAGTAACCTTTGAAATTATTACTAATGGTCCGTCTAGTTTTAAAACTGTTTTAAAACTAGACGGACTACCAATATTACTTTCAAAGGTTATTCATAAAATAGTTTAAAGGTCTTTCTAGACATTTATACAAATCAAATTTTTAATTATCACCTTATTTAGTTTTAAACAATTTATTTCAAATGAGGGCGCCACTTTAGCTACCACTTCGTCTTAACTATGTTTCATGGAAATCGGTTCTGCGTTTTAATGTATTGGGGGGTGAACGATTGAAAATCGGAGCGGGATTTCTTTTTTAAAATCAACTTGTGATTTATGGTTTGGCCGCTTTTTGCTATTTATCGGGTGATATTGTGACAATCACAATAATTTATATTGGTGAAGTGGGAGTTTTTGGCGGGAAGTTGGGGGTTCAGTGGAGTTTAGTTTAAATTGTTTTGCAAATTGATTCTAGTGGACTTTATAATACGAAATTGGTGGAGTTAAGTGTTATAAATGCTCATGCTCATGGACAATATGTAAAATGTTTTAAGTGGACACTCATAGTGCGGCTGTAGTGATATTTATTTGCGGACTGTGGTGGGCGTCTTTAGGCGATGTTCGCCACTTAATCAGCTATAAAAACCAGTGGGCTCGTATAGAATTGTCGCCAGGAGCTCCCTTGAAGCAATCAAAGGACATACGCCAACCTGTGATTGTATAGTTAGGGTTAGGGTTAGAAATAAAGAAGTGAATAAACAAAGATAGGCTCTAAAGGACTAGTATCCAGAGCCGTAAAATAATTATAAAAAAAATAATGATGGTGAAGTGATACAAATAACCAGATTAGGTAGTTATATTTGTTGATAAGTTTTGCCCTTTCGTCTAAACTCTACATACGTTTTTTTTTAAATCATCAAACTCTCTACGTTTAAAATGGTTTTACTTCGAAAAAGATAAAAACAAGGTTGGGCTTACACTGACTGAATTTCAGTTCGGTGATTTAAAATTTGCCTGCTTTATAAAAAAGTACTTAACTGTTGTATTTACATGTTCTTACCAATTGCAGAAGTATAAGGGAGAAGGTAATGTCATCATAAACAACGTTTCCTATGGGGCCAATGCTGGGATCTTAAAACACTTTGCGATTTTACCGTATAAATTGTATGGCCAGTATAGGTCCCATATGAAAAGTCGTATGGAGCGACCGTAAATTACACCCGGTAAAAAACAAAATACTGAATATATGATAGTTTGCATCGTCCTATTATCTTCCTTGATTTTTATGGCGTAGAAGGTTTTTAATTAACCTATACTGTCCCACTGATGGACATAGGGCTCTTTATTTTTTAAGGGTTCCATACGAAAATGAAAAATCAAAACCCTTATAGGATCAATGGCCGTCCGTCTGCCACAGCCAATTTGCTCCGAATCTACTGGACTAAATCAGGTGAAATTTAGAATGGTGTTATCCTATGTGCAAAGTATTTTTTTTAATAAGTGACATTTTCAGGGTGCAAGTTAAGAAATGAAAAAAGTTTCGTAATCTTTACTATGGCATGCATCAAATGAGAGGGTTTGTTTTGAGAATTTGAAAAAAATAGTTTTGATTTTGTTTATGAAAGAAGACCAAAATTGACCATTCCCCCGTGATCATCGAAACTAATGAGGCTGAAATAAAATAAAAATCATTTGTTGTAGATTGCCTACAGGAAAACCTATAAGAATTCTATCAATTAAAAATAAAGTGGTAAACTCAATATAATACGTACACTTACGGTAAATAGTTCACTAAAACACCACTAGATAGCGCTAGTAGTAGTTAACTCGCGCTTTACTGTGAGGATTTCAAATCTTATATTTTGTATTAATTTTAATTATTTTGGCATTGTACGGAACCCTCTCCAAGCGAGTTAAACTCGCATTGGGCCGGTTTTTAATTCTCTATAAAATTTTTGAATAAGAAGATTATTAAAATGCCTTTTATTTGTTTCAGGGGAGTCGCCTAGTCCCAACCCTGGGTACGTACCAAGTAGCTTCTCCCCGCCGCGGCGCCATGACGCCGTGACGTCATCGGACGCCGCTGCTGGCGCTCGCTTCTCATTTTGGCCAGACGGTGAATAACCATTGTTTAAGGTTCTATTGCATGATAAATTAATTTTATACTAAAATAAGTGACTAGACGATTTTATTTCAGATTTTATTTAAGCACGTAAAAAGGATACCTACCTGTAAACAAAGGTCAAAGGCATGCTCACGCTACTTCTGGACCACTGAATATAATAATTAAATGAGCTTTTACAAGCATAAATATAATTCTGTCTATCTATAGTCTTGAAAACATGAAACGAATATCTATCCTTCCTTTAGTTTAGCTTTAGTTACTGCCTACAGGATTGCCACGGTGACCATGGCAAAAACAATCATTGTAACCCGATTTTGTCATTCGTTTAAGTTGTTTCCATTAATAATATGGAATTACATTTATAGACTGATTAAGAATAGCTAGATGATACAGATCTGTGAGCTAGACTGTAATTCAATGGACAGACGAAACGAATTCATCGAGACGATATTTCCGTCGCCACCTTATTCTATATACTTACTCTATGAACCAATCTCCACACGGCGATATCATCACGGCAAGTTGATGTATGACATTTTAATGATACCGACAAGAACTTGGCTCTTGAATGTAGGAAATGTATGTATTTATAGCAAATGATTTTCTCGCTTGTGAAAGCAACGCATATGTAGGAATATAATTACTTACATCTCTAAGTGTTGGCTAAGCGGAGTCGTTTGTGAAAATGATCGGACTAGATGATGCCCGCAGCGCTGCATGCGTGGAACATTTTTGACAATCCCACGGGAAACTTTTATATTCCTGGATAAAAAGTATCCTATATCAAATCAAATCAAATCAAATATCTTTATTTTCGGATAACAAGATCCATTTGTTACAATTTATAACTTAAAAACTACACTACAAGGTTTTTTTTTTTAACAATAATCTATAATTAATAAATCATATACCTCTGAGGCACTCCGTGCGTACGAGACCGTACTTCAAGACGACAATCTTGTCTTTCCGTCATCGTCCGGACGAAGTGTCTCATCAGAGGTGCGTGTACGTCCTCAGCTATCATTCTCATGATGCTGTTGTCACTCCCTCGCACCCTCCTTACCAAAGATGCTGCTTTCTTTCGCAAGATTGCGTGAAACCCGTCTGTTTGGGCATGAGCAAACATTCCGGAGGCGCTGCAAAAACGAGGGAGTTTAAACATCATCCTAAAAATGTCATTATATTGGATACGTAGTGTATCAAGCGACTTTTTGGCAAACCGAAACCATAGGCCGCCCGTGTACATACCTTGACAATAAGCCTTAAACAAGGTAATTTTAACTTGGTCAGAACATCGGGCAAACCTACGGATCAGCATGTTGCCGCGAATCGCCAATGACCTACGCTCCCTCTCTATATCTGCATCATCCTTAAGGTCGTCGGTCAATATATGTCCTAGGTATTGAAATTGATAAACCCGTGTTAAGTTTACACCATTTAACATGGGGGCGATATGTTCAGGACATCTACCGGCGGCCTTAAAGACCATGTATTCGCTTTTATTGACGTTGTATACGAGACCATGCGACGTTGCATATGTCTCGCATACCCCTAATAGCTCTGTGACTGACTTCCCGGTCGGCCCCAACAGCACCATATCATCTGCGTAGCTAATGTTATTTACATTAACTCCCCCCACCCGGCATCCGACACGCCTGCTGCTGAGCTCGACTATAAGGTCATTAACATACAGGTTGAAGAGTGTAGGAGACGAAATCCCCCCCTGTCTCACTCCACACTCCAACCTGTACGCTTCAGAGACACTATTTGACCATTTTACAAAATTGGTCTGGTTTGCATACCAATATTTAAATAAATTAACTAAGTGCGCCGGTATGCCCCTGTTCCTCATTTTTCTCCAAAGCACATCGTATGAAACGAGATCATATGCCTTAGAGAGGTCCAGAAAACAGGCGTACACCGGCGTTCTACGTTCGGTGTAATACTGGACAGTGTGCTTGAGAGCCAATATCGCGCTTTCCGTAGATAGTCGTGGCCGGAACCCGAACTGAGCGTCATGCAGATTTAAATATTTTTGTAGGCAAGAATCAAGCAGACTGTCCAATATTTTAGCCACAATTGTCGCGAGGGAGATAGGACGATAATTGGTTTTGTCCGAGATATCTCCTGTCCTGTTCTTAACAATCGGCACAACAGTTGTTTTCATAAGATTAGCTGGTAAGTATGCATGACTTATGCACATTGTAAAAAACAAGGACAGGACCCTCGGAAGATGACTCCCAGCATATTTCAAATGCTCAATACTGAGCCCGTCATGACCAGGTGACTTGCCCCTACTCATACCCCTAATTATGTCACTTATCTGACCCGCAGTAAATATAGGCAGAGGCTCACTCTCACCATCACTCCGACCAGAACCCTTCATTTCAGTACATGGACCTAGAGGAGATCGTACCTGAAAGTGCTCCCTAAACATATTTGCGATCTCTTCAGTATCACTCTTGCCATCCACGCTTACAGGCAGACCCGGTCCCTTGTTAAGATCACTTGTGGCTTTCCAAAATTTCCCAAAGTTTTTATCCGCCCTTAATTTTGCAATTTTGTCCATTTTAATTTGCTCTTGGTTATTTAGGCACCATTTTAGTTTGCCCCTGTAAATTCTACGCGTTTCACACATTTGGTCATAAATTAGGCCTGCAAGCGGTCTATTATGAATTTTCCATTGGTTAAACCTATACCTGGCCTCCCTGTGCGCCTCCCTCACGTGGCTATTCCACCCACACAATGGTCTGTTTCCCCTCCTTGAGTTACACTTCGATACATTTTTGGTTAGTACAGCCGCATCCCTCAGTACACTCACCATTTGATCATACATCCCATCTAAGATACGTTTATGCCGGTCCAAAGTACACGCCCCTCTGCTGCATTCCGTAAATTCCTTGGGAAAGTCAATCTCTCGCAACCCTGCATGACACAGGTCGTGGTATGTATTTATTTGCGCTTCGTCCCTCTCCCCCCACACAACTGCGGAATACCTTACACCACTGGTCATAATTTTAGGCCTCACTATATCCAGATTGCATTCAATACACAACGGCAAATGGTCCGATATAAACACATCCTCTAGCACCTCCACATTCACAATGGACATCATGCCTGACTGAGAGACCACACAGTGGTCCAGCCAACTCCTCGTTCCGTGATAAGAGTCAATGAATGTATATGTTCCTGAGTCAATTCCCAGTATATTTACGTCTGCGCATATCCAAGACTTATCCGAGCAGAAAGTAGACAGTTCTGTATAGAAGAATTCACTGGGATCAGCATTAAAATCTCCTAACATGTATACGGTTTCGACATCGCAGCTCGCCTCAATGGCACTGATTTCACCTAGTACTTCGGTAAAAATTGGCAAGTTACTATGAGATCTAGTTGGCATGTATACTGAAAAGACTAGTAAATTACGTCCTCCAATAGAAACTTTTATAGCGGCAAGTCTTGGGCTTCTACAGTCAATGACAGAAACTGAGTCGAAAATTCCCTTCCTATAGAGTATGGCTAGGCCACCATACGGCCTCCCCCTCAGTACACCCGCAGACGAATCCACAGCAGACTTACCAATGTACTCAAAATCATTACTGACTAAACCAAGCATTGGGATATCGTGATCCAAGAGCCAGGTCTCCTGTAAGCACACTATACTAGACACTGAGCTTACCGTTCTAACATCCTCGATCGATCGTTTAAAAGATTTACAATTAAAACTGGTTAAAATAACATTATTTTTTGTTTTACCATATCCTACCTACATACCATCCTATGTGTTAATCCAGGTAATAAACTATCTACATAACAAATTTCATTCCAATCTGTAATGCCGTTTTTGCGTGAAAAAGTAACAACTTTCGCGTTTATAATATATCACAAATCATAGTTAAGTAAGTACTATATGTTCTACTTGTAGGTATAGGCACGTTTTGCAAGTTTCTGTGATCGTGTGAAGAGGAGATGAATAAGCAGGAAAGCGAACCTCGGTCTCCGAAGCACACAGCTAAATAGGGATGAGAGATGAAAATAGAGATAGACATTATCGTTCTCAGGGACAATATGTGAAGATGCGTCATCATCCTTAGCTTTAACATCAATCCATCAGTGGTTCCGGAAAAAAAATATTAAGTAGATATGTGTAATTTCAATAATTACAGCATACCTATGTACTTCATCATTATCATTTAAGGTTGAACTAGTGGCGGGGTCGAAGTCACAGGTGGGCGCGGCCTAAAAGCAAACTGTTTTTGCAAAAAGCTACTCTACATTTATCAATTACAAATAAATTTTATTAAAATCTTCGATAATTAAGCTCTGTCGGTGCGGACTTTGTTTTGTAGATTTTTACGTCGAAAGTTGCGTAAAAATAAGCAAAAATAACGAATCTTTGATTATAACTTTTTAATGGCTTTTTATTTTACTATTCTGTTTCCTTACCGACAAAATTTATTATAAGACAAAACGATATCATGTTAAAATTTGAATATACAATGTCAAACTGTGGAGGAAATCTCCGAAATTTGTATAGAAAAAGTATCGATTAATTCAACCTTAAGTTGAGGAAAGAAAATTCACAGTTGGACAAGTGACAAACCAACGCAGCATATGATACGCGATGCATCTTTGCATCGTTAGGCGCCTATATTTGCGGTTCGTAGAATGTTTCCATACCATTCACACAACGCGCAATTTGATGGGTTTTTACTCAATAAATTGATGCAAGATGAACGACGCATGATGCGTCGCGCATATTGCGCTGTATGTGGCGTTGCCTCCACGGGCGAGTATCTTGACGGCGATATTTCCGTCTACCCTATCCGGAGATGGGAGAGCGTGCTCGTCGCGAAACTAAGCCTAATACTGAAGGATTTCTTATATGACCGATTGGAAGCTTACTTTTAACTAGTATAAATTATTAGAAAAAATGAACTATTCAGTTCTGTAATAAGTGGGTTTTGGTTTGAATTCTGATTAGAATATCTGTTTTATAATAAGACGATGAATGATATAACTAATTACCCCGTTCTTTTTTTTTCAGTTGGTGTTAAAGAAGAAGCTTCATACTCTAAATATTTTATGTAAACGTACCAAAGTTGGAGGGAAACAAGACTAGAATATATCCATTATATGCACTCAGTGAATATGAGATATATAGTGGACTACACGACTGTAATATAAAATTGATGTAGTAGTGATCAATGTATAAACTTATGAGTGTGTAAGGTGATAGGTTTTCGATTGCCACGAGTAAACGGATAATTCCATTCCAAGTGAAACAATTATCAGTTTTCGTAAATTCTTTCGTATGCATTTTACTTGTAGGTGCTTTTGGATGTTAGCAAAACCTGTCATGTATGTAGAGACGCGAAGTTAATAGGCACATAAAAATGGTCTGTGTTAATCCGGTTTGATCTCGTTAAATCCAACCTCAGCCAGCTTCACCTATCATAATATCCCCAGGCAGAGCTAATTCTATCGGTACGCTGGAGGGCTGCGTATTCCGCAAATATCAGTAGGACCTCCTGGTAAAATAGTAAAGGTGGACCACACGTTTGTCGCGTAGTTTACAAAATTGAGAAGAAAAGTTAATCTATCAAGTCCAGTTTTAACATTTTTTTATTGCTTTAAGTACATTGAATTAAAGTTTCTTACGTAAGTATTTATTATTTGTAACTTTCACAGAGGTACTAACTTGATTTAAGATATGAAGAGCGGTTTTTAAAATGGTAATATTTTTATGCGATTCTCAAGACAGAGGCAAACCTCAATCTAAACCTCCAAGTTTTAATTGTTCGTAGGTGTTGTTGTATGGAGAGCTTCATGGCTAGCTTACTATGGTATAACCATTGCTTAGAGTGCAAAAAGAAGAATTTCATTAAAAATTTAAGTACCGAATACAAATGTTAGTAATAATCACTTAGAACATCTTTATCTCTTTCTTTAGTTTATTTAAAAACTAGTATTAATTTCATAAAAACAGACTATTACTCTCCAAATTACACTCCAATGTCTTCGCGCTTTTTAATTTAAAACCGCTCAATATTGCTTGATACTGCAGCGCGGTCTCGTTAAGGGGCTACATGAATTTTTATGGGTCCAGTGCTGCCCCCATTTGAATTAAATCATTAAAAAAGGAAACGGAGATATAATTTAAAATTTTGTCTTGACCAGGCTCTAGATAACCCTTTAAACTATTTTATGAACTACCGTTTACAATTTAAAGTGAGAATGTGAAGCTTTTCTACGCACAATTGCGAAAAACGGCCACTTTTGGCGCATGTGCGTAGAGAAGCTTCACGTTCTCACTTTAAACTGTAAACAGTAGTTCATAAAATAGTTTAAAGGGTTATCTAGGGTCTGACCAAGGTCAAATTTTAAATGATATCTCCGTTTCCTTTCAAATGATTTATTTCAAATGGGGGCAGCACTGGACCCCGGAAAATTCAGGTAGCCCTTTAAATGAAGTATGTAGATTATAAATACGCTAGATACTAAAGTACCTAATGTACCGTGCCACTTTTGGAGTAAAGGTCCAGTATATGTTAACCCTAGCCGCCATTTGACAGTAAATTATTTTGAATCAGCACCATGAGCTCTTAGCGTATCGACGGAAATGTAAAATTGTTGTATTTTGTGGGAGTGATATGTTGCGGCAAATGATTTTGTTATTACTTTATCGTGTTCGTAATTATTTGTGATACGAATCAAGATGCTATTGTAAAGATAATTTGTTGATGTATAAAATTTTATAATAATAATAATATCTTTTTTATTTGTAAAATCCCTACTGAAGTCGGAATTTGACGAGATAAGTGTAATCGTAGTCATAGACGTAGGATTTGTACTAATGTAAAGTTAAAATACTTTTATACATATAGTCACAGGTCAGAGAAATATGCCAATAGAGACCATAATCGACTGGTGCCTTTCTGTTATCAAGAAGTAGTTAGTTAATACAAGTACTTACTACACTTAAATCTAGTAAGATAATATAAAAATACTGTACCTAATTAGTTTGATTTTCTTTTTAGTTATTTTGAAGCTACTGAGACCCCGGTGACAGTAACGTCGTCAAACTATCAGACTCAACTCTATATATAATTCAACCAAATCGTTTCATGGATCCGGTTTTTTTTTCTCCACTTGCACGCTTTTTGAATGTGCATCTTCTTTGGAAAGGGATAAAGCCTGGAACGCACCTTGAGCTCCCAAGCAGCACAGCAAGAACGCGTTCAGGCGGCCGTTCCCAGCCGTTCTACGTCAACGCGAGCATAGTTTGAAAGCTTGTTATTTCATCCAGGGCAATGCTAGAAAAAGAGGAAGCAAAAAGAGCGAGGTTGCGCCTTAGGGCTCGGTTTGCATTCTATTGAGCGAAATTAGAATATTGGTACGCTTTTCAGCCACGGGTCCCTGGGGACCCGGTCCTTTGAGGCGTTCATGGGGCCGAAGCCAACATGAAGAGGCCTTTTAGTACCTTTTTATCTAAAAAGTGAGATAGCTGCATCTATGGAGGTCTGTCCCTAATGTACCATTGAGATGCACTAACAAACAGTCCTCTATAGCTGCCGAACTATTGCCAGAGAGGGATTTACTTGGTTTGGACTTTGTGGATGGGATGTTAGTGAACCGAATAACTGGGTTATGGAGTGAGATACGGACATCTACCTAAAAATCTCTTACAACAATTTTAACCTGGTAGATGTGGACTCGCTGCTCTTTGGCTACACTGCCTGTGGGCACCCTAACTAGCCACGAAAATGCGGCCAGGGCCCAACACAATGTGAGCAGCTGAGGGTGCCGAGAGTAGCGGCTCCGGTTTCACCATCACACGACTTACCCGCGAAAGCGGGTTTCCCCGTAATTACGCCATTACGGGCAATACACTTCCACCCTGGAGCGTGTGTTCTGCTCTTGCGACTGCACTCTGGCCGGCCAGTTAAGGCAAGACAGAGGCGGGGGGTGTGTAACTGTGTGTGTGTAAGCGCATGTGTTTATGGTTCCCCTGGAGGTAGGGTGCGTGGTATCGCCACTCACCATCAGCTCACCACAAGCTGCCTTTATTGACTGACTGCACTGGGAATCCAGTGGGCGATGGGGTCGTCACGTCCCGACGCCTCCAACTTAACTATTCATAGGGTTCGGAAATTTCATAAAATTTATTCCAAGTGATACGTGTTAATGAGTAATCCTTCAAGTGTGTAAAATAAATGTTTTTTATTTAAAATGATCATTACATTTGCTAGGTTTGTATCGAAATATTTTCTTTACTTTTACAATTTATGAGTTCTTTATGAACGGTCGAAGTTCAGGTAAAATTTGTGCAAAAAAGCAGATTTTTGGAGGCTTATACTGAATAATATATTAATTTAAATTTTTTATTTCGATAGAAATCTAGAAATAGCGCCCACGTTACCTGTTAGTTCAAAAGATTTCAAGAAAGATCAGTTACAACGCCATAAACACGTACGAGCGTTTGTATGAAAAGTAAGATGGGAAGGCCGCTCTTAAATAAGAAAATGCTTCCACTTTTAACATCTTATATTTGTACAGATTTAGGTCACCGTCGTGATTAGGGTACATCTTTGTACCTATCGTTTCTCATACACACCCAGACTGGAGTGAGTAATGAACCTTTATGGCCTATCATCTTTTTCGGTTTACTTATAAAAATTTTCTAGGGCTTTTCTGACTGACAAGGTTTTAAAGAATTGTTTGGCGATCGAAGTTCACTCGATGATATCGCCAGAAAAAGAGGTCCTCTAAGTAAATTTCGTCGAAATGGTTGTTGCGGTTTCAAAGATCCTCATTATATTATCGTGGTTATTTTTTCATTGGTATTGATCAGTTACTGTCTATTTAGTTTATGTATTAGGTATCAAATAGTTTTACTGTGCTAATGCTTTCATTATTGATAAATATCTATTAGGCACGTAAATCACAAATAATAAATAAAACTTTGTTATGGATTGATCTCCATTTAATTTCACATAGTAGGCAGACATTAAATACATTATGTTTGTATAATTGTACGAGATTGTTTAACGGAGGAGACAACGGAGGTCGAATAACTGGAATATTTATCATATTAGGTATAACTATGACAAAACATCATGTGAGTAAAATTTCATGTTTTACAATTATTTCGATTAATACACATAATAATATACTGACAATTTAACTATTCCTATACTACCAGTTGAGATTTTCATATAGGAATACTAATAGAACAAAAAGTATCAGTTCACAGTCACAGAAGACGAACGTAAAGAATAATATTTGACATTCTAAACTCTTTTTACGTCAATTTACCTCTATAATATACTATACGCATATTACACTACATTTCTACTAACATCGAGAAGATGCATGTTTAGGCAAAATAACTCGTTAAGAAATTTTCGAAATATTGAACTTCCAGAGAGAATACATTGTATCTAATAAGAAAAACTAAATTCTTCATGACTGATCTAAAAGTAATTGACACAATATTTTTAGTCTATATAACAATAATGATAAAATTTGCAGTAAAATTCGATGAATAACAAATAAGTAAAAAACCTTAAAAATGGAAATATATAGTTCAACATTTATTGTACAGAAAATTTACATGAATTATATTTTACATTTAAAAAATGCCGTACAAAATTACTTCCTCCCACGTCTGCACCCTATCAGGTATGCGCCATCCTCATGACGTTCTCATTAAAGCCTCATTCTGTATTGACATGTTTTTTTAAATACTAACAGTAAAATATTTTTGCCATAGGTATAATTAATAGGATCTATTAATATATTCAACATTTACTTTAGTTCAAACTAGATTGACATTTTAATGACGTCCAAATATTTTGAATTAAATATAATATGGTAAGTAGATATTATATAAATTTGATTAAGTTTAACCTAACCAAACCAATACATTTAAAAAATGTATTATTTTTTGCGAATGTCCATTTCTTTTGTATCAGAAATATCATTAGGTGTGTATTTCTACCTATAATTTTTTTTTCATATAAGTTCTGTTGTTTTTTAAAAGGAAGACACGTTTATGACCTGGGACGTATAAAGGTTACTTTTACTTACTTCTAAAATCTTACTTACTTTACAAAACTTTTTTAGGGAAAGTTGGCCAGTTTCTTCCGAAACAATTCTTAAAAGAATGCAATGGATACTTATAAAAATACCTTATACTTAATTGCTTAAACTTATATATTTTTTGGCGTACATACAGCAACATTGAGTTTTTATTTCCAAGTAGAATTATCGTTTATGTTTTTTTTTATATCACTGAATCGGGGCCTGTTCAATTTGTATTACATGAATTAACTTTTTGATATGTCAATTAGAAAATTCAATATTGAATCAGCAGTCATTTATACAATTTTGACATGAAAATTATTTCACACTTAGTAAAGATGATTACGCTAAACATTTAGGTACTGTTAAATAATATTCGTTTTGGAAACCTTAAAGTGTTAGAAATACATAATATATATCTAAACAATGAACATAATATATATCCAAACAATTATAAATACACTAACTTTGAGTTAAGTATGAACATTTACTAAGCCCTATATGTGTCCCACTTTTCTTTCTTTTAAAGCCGCCAAATACTAAGTCATAAACTTTTCTCGTATCAAAAATAATTTTCAACTTTATAATTTGGAATTTTCAGTTAATAACTTAATTCGGTACACAATAAATACACGCATACCTTTTTTGGCATTGCGCTTTTATACTAAATATTCCCTTTAAAGATCAACATAGGTTCCGAGGCGCCGCGTTTGTGCTATTTGAGAGAAATGTCAATATTTACTTGTCGTCTTTAGGGCCTCTTTTCAACCGGAGCGATTTGCTGCGTGGTTCTGGAGCTAACTGCAGCAGTCCTGTCGTTCTCTCGACGCTGAGTGAGTGTCCCCGCTCGCGGACAGGGTAAGGGTTGCTGAGCAGAAACAGAGAAGTATCGTGTGTGGAACTCATTGGCATTTCACTGTATCCCGAAGCGTCGCACGTTCTTGCAATTTCGCTCCTTAGCTCAGATGCTTCCATTGACGTTATATCATCTGAATCAGTGCCTTCATCCTCAGTGGTGTCCAATATCCTGGAAGAAGTGTTATTATTGCTTATAAATAATACCTTATTATTAAAAAATTTTTAGTTTAATCGCTGTGCCAAATAAAGTGCATGTTTAATTTGCTTAGCATTATACCTATAAGTATAATTAAGTTTTCATGATTTCATAGAAATGTTTTCTAACCTGACTTCAATATTGTTGATCCTTTGTTTAATTTTGGCCTGTTCTTCCCCGAAATCCGCTAAAAGCCCTTGCAAACGGTTATTTAACATGTCGACAGTAGATTCAAGTTGTTGTACGGTTTCTTCTAAACTTTGTTGGGTTGTTTGTGCATTTTTAAACAGATTTTCATCTAATAAACCATCCTAAAATATTTATAAATGATAAATAACATAAATACAAATCATAGGTTTGTCAAATATGTCATAAAACGACAACATACTTATTTAAATTTTACTACCTTACGTAGGAGCTGACACCCCCTTTCAGTTAGTGTTGCTCTTGCGTCAGGATAGTCAGCAAGAGCTTCCCATAGGTCCCTTTTTGCCAAACAGAACAGATCGGAGTACCCCAAAGCGCGCACGTTGGCTGTGCGACGGTTGCCGGTGATGTTGCCGGCGATCTCCAGAACACTCACTTCCCCGAACACCGAGCCGGCGCTGAGCGTTGCCAGAACTGTTTTCCCATCATCAGCAACCACTTGCAGTCTGCCTCTTTTCACAATATACATTTCTTTGCCGACGTCTCCTTTTCGGCAAATGTAATCTCCAGGGCTAAAAACTTGCAGTCGCAGTTTTAAAACCAATGCCTCCAAAAGCCCTGGTTCACAGTCTTGAAATATCCGTACCTCTCTCAAAGTATCTAGGTGAACTCGGATAGCAATTTCGGCTTTAAGTTTATCCGGTAAAGAAGACAAAACGTTCTCCTCATCCAATGCGCCGCTTTGAGCCCAAGTATACGCAAACCACCTTATCACCCTGGCTTCTAATTCTCCACTAACTTTCCTGAAGGCCATGTATTGTTTCACTCCATCCATCTTGTTTTGAAATTCGACCCTTGCCACGTTCATGTTTGATATCATGGATCCAATATTTCCGACAATGGTGGCGAAAATCAGAACTCCTGCGAGAAAGTCCGCCACGACAAACAAGTACTCAGCGTCAATTTCTGGTTGGGGCGTTTCTCCAATGGTTGTTAGAGTCAGAGTAGACCAGTAGAAGCTGTAAATATACTGATGTGCCAGAGTTTCATTACGGGTGCCTGTTATGTTGTAAACCCAATTGTCTGTGCCAAAGCCTATAGCGTAGCTTATGACGAAGTATAAACAGGCATTCCAGTGGATTAGAACTAAAATTCCCATAACAACCTGAAAAGTAAAACATCGTATTAAAAAGTTCAGTCAGCATTTTGTTTAGTAATGTTTAATGGGACGCGTATACCTTGCAGATCCTAAAAGCGTTCGGATAGCTGGTGGCGGTTTCGGTGCGGTCGAACCACACCCACATTCGGGGCATACGAAATAGCCGATTGAGCCGCACAATAACAGGGCATGGCAAATGATCCTGAAACATGGCAAATATTGACGCTTCACTAATAACAAACTTAAATAACGTCTCGCTGGAGTGTTACATGTTGGTTAATCGATTTATCAGCAAGTGTTGTGGAAGCGAGTGGCATACTAACGTAGTCGCAGGAGCCGGGCCTCCACCAGTAGTAGGCTATGTCTGTCGGAAGCAAGGATATGAGATCGTATCGCCACGCGTCTGATTTCAAGTAGTGTTGCCTGAGCATTTTTGACTTCTTCACCATAAGTCCTTGTTCTAAGTAGCCTGAAAAAAGTAACAAAATTCCCTGCAGATGTATTGATAGAGCAAATACTTTAAATATCGTTGGTTATACCTTTCGCTAAAGCTGAAAACGAACTACACACTAAACTTTCAAAACGGCACATTGGTATATTTTTTTAAAACATTGGAGGCAGATTTTCAGCACAAGTAAGATAAATATAAAATAGGCAATATTATGAAATCCGTAGATATAATGTTATTGACCGAGCGAGCGAAGCTTCGGCGAAAATTATTTCGTGTGTCCAAATTCCGCCTGACTGTTTTTGCCTGCAGGTCGCATCGTTAAATTTTGTGAGCAGGTTTGATCATCATAAAAAATTTGCCGATTAAGTTTTTTTAAAAAAAAACATTTATTTGTCTAAGATTTTTTTATATGTGATAAACATGATATGGGTTCGTGACACACGGGGGTGTGTCACGGAGGTCTACAGCTCACAGAACCACGATGTGAGAGTCGAATCTATTTCAACTAGTACAAGTCTTTGATCGGTTAACCTAAATGTCGGCGCACCGACGAAGGTGGCACCGGCTCTACAACGCTGTGGCGCGCTATACACACCATTTCAGCGGACGAATTATATAACCATGATTTCTCACTACAGAGATAACTAGTTGATTTGCATTAATTTTATCGGGTACTTTAGTATTGACCATATCCCAAATTGCAATTTATATAAGTTAAACAGACGTTATGTGCCTAAAAGGTAAGTGTATTAACGACTTGACATCTATTTATGAGTATAAAAGTTAAAACATACGTGTAAAAAAGTAAGAATTTTATTTTAAAAATTAAAGAAGATAAAGTAATTTTAGACATAGGTTGGTAATAATAACTATTCTTGTTTGTAAGTATGTTAAAAATTGAATACTTAAGTGATATCTGTTTAATGGCTAGGTGCCGCGTGGTGCGAATAGCGCCCAACTAGTGATATTGCGTCCAATATTGACCAAACACATTATTTCGGAAACGAAACATGCCAGCACACATCGATCAAGTCTCCGGCAGATGAATGTTGGCCCGTATCGCAGTGCAATATTTGTACGGAAAAAGCAACTAGGCAGGGTCAAATGTTTGTCTACACGTTAGCAAATTTGATGACGCAGGGCGCGGCCTGCGTGTGGGTGTCAGATGTTGATTTGCGGTGTTTGTCGCATTTCCCTCGAAAGCCACGGCAACTTGTGGCACGAGTGCTTACTATCGATTACAGTATTGGCCGTAACGCATAAATGTCACCTGTAAAACTCATGTTTATTGCTGTTTGATTTGGCGCAGTATTATTGGTTTTGCGAATTATTAATATCCGCTTTCACTAAATGCTCTGGCGCTAGGAATCGTTCTAAAACTGATAATGCTTTGGAATACAAGCTTATTTCTAAAAGCAGTGCGGAGATATATTAAGTGCATTCAATAAACACAGTAAATAAACATTCGCTTGCAACGTATAAAATAAATGTATTCGCTTTACATGCAACTTGAAAATATAAAAGAAAAACGTTTTTTACTTAAATTTTTGAGGATTTACTTTACTTTCCACTTTTTCAAAATTCGATTTCTGCTGAATATATGCTCTTCATATTTGTCAATCCAGGGATTTATTTTAAGCTTTAAGTTCAACTCACCATCATCATTAAATAAATATTTAAAAGAGCATTGATCTATGAACCCCTTAAAGTTTTAAATACACGATCTAACGGATTTGCCCTCTTGTAAATTATATTTGAGTGTCAATCATTTTAGATAAAATCTCAACAGAAAATAATAAATCGCTAGTCCAATCAAAACACGCACCTTCGTGGACATGGACGATGGTGTCAATGAGATACACGGTGTCACATAAGTAGTCCAGCACGAACCAGGTCGGCGTCAGATTGTCCAGCTCCCAGAACACGGCGCGGCCGATCACGAACACTACATTGTATAGGATGGCGAGAGATACCACTGCCAGCCACTGCGTTTTAAAAAACAAATAGGTTAGTGTCAATCAAGGAATAACTGTAACGGACCAAGTGAAAAATTGGGTAATTTTTCATAATTATTCATTCGTCATTATAAATAATGACCAGCTACTTTTGGCGAAGTAATTAAGTATGATTCAGATTTCAGATTTAGTTTCTAGTTTTATTGTAATAAATTAATGGTTTTTTATTTAAAATAAATAACTTTCATTAAAATAAAAAATAAATTAAAATATCTGAGGTCTATCAACCAAGTGACGAATTATGTGCAGGTTATATAGATAGATTATGGTACGGCACCATATGTACTACATGACCTGGATAAGGGTAGTTACACGACTCTGAAAGAACACTGTCGGAGGCTAGGAGGTGGCCCAATGGCCACTCATATCCTATACTACATGACCTGGGTAGTCTTCATGACTCTGCAAAAACGACTCTGCTATTGGTGGCTATTCTACCTCATAGGTGATAAGCAAGCATTATGTATAATACTGTTCGGACGGTTTGATTATTTAATTTAAGTATTATTTTGACATTGCCCTCTTATTTTGGGTATTTTTTAAACTGCACGGGCATTTATTATAATGTCTTATAATCTTGGTCCTTAACATATCTTCTGCTCACAATAAATTAATTAAAAGCCACTGTCTTTTCGGTGTCATTGTATGGAAAGACATGCACACTATGACGATATAATGGACTGATTTGCATTTGCCTTCTCCATTTCACACACAAGTTCCTTTGGTCGCTAGTGTGTCTGTTTCCTCACGATGTTTTCCTTCACCGACAGCAGGAGATGGCAATAGAAAGTGACCTTACATGAGCACAAACTTATAGGTACAAGTCGCGCTTAGTGATTGAACATCACAGAAGCATCCAGTGCCTAAATCGTTTGGCCACAATCGCTTAATCAGCTACATAGGGCGCACTATAAGTTTCCGGAACTGGCCACTTACATAAACAATACTTAAAAATGTATTGCAACATTTGAAAATAGAACTCTTTGGCTGTAGAATGCAGTTTGTTTCATCTGACTGTCTTTTGTTTTTACATTGTGGCGCCATTTAAAAAATTGTGTGTCTGCATCAACATGGATTTAACTCGGGAAAATTTTCGTAGTATGATTTTCTACGATTTTAAGTGTAATTTGACAGCTCAACAGAGCATCGCTCGGCTTGAAACAGCTTTTGGCAATGAAGCACCATGCAAGACAACTGTTTATAGCTGGTTTGCAGAATTCAAGCGTGGTCGTATCAATCTCAGTGACGAATCTCGCGATGGTCGGCCGTCCACCGCTGTGACCAACAAAAACATCGATGCTGTGCGCCGTATGATTGAAACAGACAGGCATGTGACCTACCATGAAATTCGCGCATCCTTAGAAATAGGCATGAGTCAAATACAATTAATCCTACACAAACATTTGGGTGTGAGAAAGCTGTGCTCGCGGTGGATCCCACACAACTTGACCGAGGCTCAAAAAACGGACCGCGTCACTTGGTGCAGTGCCATGCTTACCAGATTCAACGAAGGTGCGTCAAATTTGGTGTGGGACATAGTAACAGGTGACGAAACATGGATTTATTGCTACGATCCCAAAACAAAGCAGCAATCGAGCGTATGGGTCTTTCAAGATGAGCCGAAACCAACCAAAGTGGCGCGCGTGAAAAGTGCATCTAAGCGGATGATTGCTTCTTTTTTTAATAAAACTGGACACGTGGCTACTGTTGCCTTAGAGAATCGTCGTACAGTGAATAGTGACTGGTACACGACCATTTGTTTGCCGGAAGTTATTGACGAACTCCGTAAAAATAACCGTAAACGCCGTATCATCCTGCACCACGACAATGCTAGTTCTCACACGGCCAGACAGACAAACGACTTTTTGAAGGCGAAAAATGTAGAACTCATGAGTCATCCTGCATACAGTCCCGACCTGGCACCTTGTGACTTTTTTCTGTGCCCAAAAATTAAGAACCAATTACGCGGTCAACGATTTTCATCACCAGAAGAGGCTGTCGAGGAGTATGAAAAACACGTTTCAGAGGTCACCACAGAGGAGTGGCACAAAAGTTTTCAAAACTGGTTTCATCGAATGAAAAAGTGCATAGACGCCAAGGGAGATTGTTTTGAAAAACAATAAATTAATTTTGTACCTTTAATAGTATTTTTTCATATTCATTCCGGAAACTTATAGTGCGCCCCACGTAAGAGCAGCACAAAAATTCAATGCGAGTAAAAATGTACGGATGAATGCCAAAACGGCTAAACGGATCGGAATGTAATTAAACATGCAGATAGCTTATAAAATAGAATACTTTTTAGAACGAAAAAATCGGAGAATTCAGTGGTATTAACAATTAAAAAAATTTTGTTTGACCACGTTATTTACGGCAACAGCTGTTGATAATAAAAAGACTGTAAAACTAGGACAATTAAGTAAATAATATTTCTTTCCAACCAGCTCTAGCAGATTTTCCGAAGTGAGAACCTCCGAAATGTCAGACTTGTATTGACACCACGAGGACGTATGTATATGTTAAATCGATCATCACTCTTCATAAGATATTTTACAAATTGTTATTAACCACTGAGGGATATTATAATATCCCCCAGTAGCCAATTACTATCATAGTCGGGTCAGAAGTAATCTAATAGTTATTATGCAACTGTTGTATAATAAGGGGTATTAAAACACTAATGTGGGAGAATAGTATCAAATGAGTGTTTTAATACCTAATTATTTAAAGACTTTACCTACACCCGTGATATGAATCTCTATAAAAGGTTCTGAAACCTTCAGGAAGCTAAAGTACAGTGTTGTAAAAACTCTATGTAAATTAATGGAAATTTTTATCGCTGAGTATATAATACAAAAAAGCTATGTAGGTATAGGTAATAATATGTATAATTATTAATTGTAATAATTATTTAGATTTTGGAACGTGCTTAATATCGACCAAAAATCGCGGTATACGAAGTGAATCCGAATAGGTAACCTATAAGTTTTGTTAAAATTACGGCTGTGCTAGTAAGATTCGCCTGCATGGCCACGTTCTTTTTTGAAATTCATAAAGATAACATGAATTAAGTAGTAGTATGTTTTACAATTAATTTTCTTACAATTTATCTGGATGATCTTATAGAAAAAATATTAACAAAAGCCAGTTTGTATTTTTAAGTAGGTACAATACCTCGTCTCTGTCCGTCGCGGGGCAGACCGAGCCCAGGCATATTCCCTAAAGGCCACGCTGAATCTGGCTGTTTGATGAGTATGGAAGGAATCAAGTTGGCGTTGCATAATGAAATTTAGTACAACATATAACACTCGTTTGGATGATATAATGGTTACTATGACACTGGTTGTTTTAATGTTGGCAATAAACTAACTGTTTCAGAAACTTTTATGGAGGATTTATAGCATGGATTGGATGTAGATAAAATATATTATTATTCAGGTATAATTTTTAAATGAATATGTAGCGGGAGCGAGGTGATATGCTCGACCGCCACAAAGGGAAGATCTTCCCGCCAGGCATGTTGTTGCGCCTGGGGAACCGCGGCTTCGACGGTGTATCGTCGGAAGTTGTATATATGCAGCGAATCGGGCGAACTCTAAGATCGAGATGTAGGATACTCTGCTGGCGCCATCTCATATGCTTCTTGTGAACTATCGTCGGTTTGTCTCTTGATTGTAGTTCCTCGTAGTGGTCGTAGAGGTCGCCACAAATACACCTTCATAATATACAGTGTAGATGATGTGAAAATGGTATATTCTACACATCGGCTATCATCATGGCAAGTTATATATATATGTCGGTCATAAAAACAAACCATGTCGAGTTTCGTTTCGATTAGGAGCAGTGCAGCAGTGCCACCAACATTTTATAATAAAGTACCTGTTCTATTATAATTGATTAAAACTGAATTAAAAGAAATAACCGGCCAAGTGCCAAGTTTATAAAACATCCGTATTATATATATATATATATATATATATATATATATATATATATATATATATATATATATATATATTATATATATTTATATAAAATCACGTTTGTTGTACCGGAGCCCCACTCAAATATTAATTTATTCTGTTTTTAGTATTTGTTGTTATAGCCGCAACAGATATACATCATCTGTAACAAAAATTCAACTGTCTAGCTATCACGATTCATGTCTTAGTAATAGGGTCCCGTTTTTACCCTTTGGGTACGGATCCCTTAAAATGGGATTATATACTTATTAGCTTTTGAATATTAGTGTGCGTGAGGCTGACATGTCTGGGATAGGTACCACCAATAAGGTTCTATCGTTATATGTAATCGAAGGCAATATATTGAAAAATGGCTAGCAATTTTAAGGACTATCTACACTCGCACACACGCTGGGTGTAAATGTACCGCCAACATTTACTTACTTAAGGGGATGACTGAGTCTGTGAATCTTAGGCGATTCATACATTGCTCCGCACCCTGCTGCATAGCGCAGGGCCGGACTGTATGCAAGTACCTCAATTTGTATAGATAACACGCATCATACAACACACTGACATCGTGTCTACGCGCGTGATTTTTGTATGGTGGCCACGCGATACGCGCGTGGTAGAGGAGCAGAGTGCCAATCGCCTTAAAAAAAACTTCTACGGCCTATCCTGAAAAAAGCGGCATTCCCTTACAAAATGATCAGTCCACTGAACACTTTGACGTGAAAAAGATCTGAGCATTGATCCTTTCCATGTAAGTGTTACAGAAAAAAAAATTTTTCCTCTTTAAGCTTGTCATGTCAACATGTCTTCAATTTATACCCAGTATAATACGCACGTTACTTAAGTTAATTCAGTTATCAAACATTATTGGGGCCGGTTTGTAATTTTGAATGGAATCAAATCTATTTCCAGCTACTTCTGATTGTTTGTGTTTCAATTGATTGTTTCATGGAGGATGAATACCGAACAATAGGGCTTTATAGTTGACGAATGTCCAACACCAAAGAGCTCGTCCCTATCTTGTATATAGGTGTTTAGGTAAATGGAGTAAGTAAGTACCTACTCATATTTCTGGGTCAACTCGTAAGCTGCAATTCCAGGTTATTTGAAATTTGTTCTCACGGCACGACCCCGGCCGGTTCGTCCCCAATGTTTTTTATCTTCTTTAAATTATACTCTTTCCACCAACCTCTTCAATAAGGGGTAATCAAGGGGTATACGTATATATCTTAATCTCATTTAAATTTGTTTTTTTTTTAGTATTTATTTATTCCTTTATACAAATTTTATCAATCACTAACTTACTTGTAAACGGAACAGAAACTACAATCCCTTAATTGATTTCTAAATCTATACATACACGCATACTTGCAGATGCATAGAAGGAGAAGGAGTACCTAAATTTCGTTTATTTTATATTTTCTTTGCTACTACATCATATTATGAAGGGCACTCAGATTTACGAGTAGGTAAAGATACATTTGTATAACTTAATGGTATCGTAATATTCTAGTATAATCTGGTATGTCTACGAGAAAGCTGACGCGAAAGATAAATTATAAAGATGAATAGCTTTTAAAAAATATTTCAGTGTCATTAACATCAATCAGGAAAAGCGAAATGTTGGGAAGACTACTTGCTGAATATGTGCCTTTACCAGCAAAAAGTTATCATTTCAAGTTCTGAATTAATAACAGCAGATCCACAATAGACATAATAAGAAGCCTTATAAATAAAAAGGATAAAAACCAAAGATTTAGAATGTACAAGTAATAGTAAAAACTCATTTCCTGCAAAACAACATCAAATTACGAAAACAAACAAAAAACTTTACACTAGTTTTTCATTCAATTAAAATAAAAACAATATGTTTTAAACTAGTGTGCAACATTTTATTAAGCAAAAACTGCATAAGCTGCTGCCTTTTTGTTTAATTTATATATTATACAAACAAAATAAAACATCAACATAACATTTTGAAAACGAAATATCAAATTAAGTAGCTCTAACTATATTTGAATATTTTAATTGTGAAGCAATTAGTCAACAAGAAAGTATAATAATAATTAGGCTTCACAATACAACTGATTAACTACCTACACAGTCCTTGATCCTGATATAGATCAAATCAAAGGTCAATCAACCTGAAAATCAATTACCAAACCAGTACGTGACTTACATTATGGCGAAGACCAAAGAGATGGCCAAATCTAGAGTCTAAAAAAGTAGCCTGGATATTCATAGATCATTATGTATTCACAAAGTCTAGTAAATAAAACGGAACTATTTGAAGTCAGGGTAAATGGTTAAATATCATTTCTTGCATTCATATTGGGCTAATATTAATTTATGCGATATCCAGAGACGCGGCAGCGTATCAGAGCCAAGTAAAAAAAAGGAACTGGCGACGCAGGCAGCAACCGTGTGTACACCGACGAAAACACGAGACATTTCGAGATATTTTTGACTCCTTCACGAATCAAAACCTTATTTAATTTAAATATATGAAATATGGCACATACATTACAGTCTTCTTGCTCATTTGAATCCAAAATTTCAAGAAGTTAGCTCAAACAGTTATTTAATTTAGTGATATAATAACGTTAAAAACCTGAAAAATTAATTAACCACTTATCCATGATCAAAAAGATAACATACTTCCATATGAATGAAATGGAAAGTAGAAATTTGGCATCTAGGTAGAATTATTAGGCGTATAAAAAGGAAAAAATAAAAAATCAATGATATTTACGTAATTTTTTTTTTCAATTGTTCTTATCCATGATCAAACAGATAACCTACTTCCATATGAATGAAATGGAAAGTTGATATTTGGCATCTATTAGACTATTAGGCGTATACAAAAGAACAATGTATATCAAAATCAGACGAGCAATAAATTCTTCTTTCTAAGTTGTTCTGATATTTAGAGCTCAGGGTTTATTAAGTAGGTAGGTACACAATTTTATAACTAGATTACTTTTGAATTAATTAACTTGCCAAAAAGAAATGATATACTACCAACAAAAAACATTTTAAAAACATACGTGGCAAGTTCCGCTATTCACATTTAGATTTCGCTACGGGTTAAATATGACTTAGTAATTTTATAAACGTCATGTTGTGATCTATTCGTCACTAGATGGCATAGGCTTTTTTTTTCTTTCTGTTACTTAAAAGCTTAGATAGAGCTTAGAAGAAATCATTGAACTACTTTGATATACAAAAAAGTAATGATATCCCATCAAAACATAAATGTGAAAATGGGAGCTAAGTTTAATATCCGCAAAAAGAATTGAGATCTAAATGACCGACAAGTTCTATAGAGAAACTAGAAATGTATGTATAAGAATCTTAACATTTGACTTGGCTTGTTTTAGCATAAGTACCTGCTTATATTTGGCTAATCACTTATCATCTTTACGTTATATGCAAGTTAATGTTTTTATTTCATTGTAAGGTTATATTTTTCTAAATATGTGTCAGAAAACTAGCCAGGTCAAATATTTATATTCTTATAAATAAATTTCAGGATTATCTACAGAAGTCAGCGGCCATTTAAATCTCAATTCTTTTGTCGGATATTGAAGTTAGCTTCCATTTTCACATTTATGTTTTTGGTAGGATTTTTTATACTACGGCAAGACTTCGGAAGTATCGTTTGTTTTATAAAATTACCATAAAATAAATTCAACCACTGCGAATGACCGAAATTTAAGAGATAAATGAGCGACATTATCTCAGTCGAGGAAAGAAAAAGAAGGGTTTCTGCACGCCCCTCCCCGATGATGTAGCGAATTAAATTGTATGAAAAAGTATATGTGCTTTACATGATACTGCACAGGAAGGATAGAATTACACACGAGTTAGGCCACAAAACTATATGTAGCAAAAACATACAGATATGTCTTTGGACTTTGGCTTTGTAGAGTGGCTCCTCCAGGTCAGTAATATTCTTTAGAATGCAAATTTATTAAGGAATAAAACAGAAGCCATTGATCTATGACTAATGAAAGAAAAAAGTGACTTAGTTGATAGTGTTCTAGTAAAATCAAACTTCAGGCCTCAAAATAGTACGACCCTAAGCGATTATTTCGGGTGCGTGAAAGTCTGGGCTGCATCTGCAATCGCTGTAGCGAATTCATGTGTGTACTAAAAGAATTAACTTACATCATAGTGTGCTGGAACAGTTAGGTCTACTCAAACAGCAGAACAAAATTTGGAAGAGTAGTCCACGAAGGTCTGACCAGAATAGTTGTCCAGAAACAGAGAACACATAGTAACTTTTTAGGTAATTTATGTAGTGTATAAAAACAAGTGACTTACATGGTAGTGTGCTGGAAGGGTAGGATCAAACGCTAGCTTCAGACCACAGAACAATTTGGATCTCTTGGCTTGGTAGAGCGGTTCTTCAGGATCCGTGAAGGTCTGCGCTGCGAATTTGTCGAGGAACAAATCGGGGGGCTTGGAGCGTCCCTCACCGCTGAAGCGGTACCGGAGGTTCCGCCTTAGCCTTGAAAGTTGACGTTGCGCCCAGTTTGTCCCATTGTTGGTTTCGCTCGCCGCCTAAAGATAAAAAGAGACAAAATTAGTAGACACAAATGGAACGTTCTGTTTAGTTGCCGCAAATATCAACTACGCAATCAGTAGGTACTTTTATACTTTCTACTGAAATAGTAGATTATTCCCAAAGAACGCTTAAAGAAGTTTCCGATCACGTGAATTGAAATCCGACATGATGGCGAGGATTTTAAAAGGCTCCCTTTATTACTGTCTAAGGTGTGTTTATAATTAAATGCCTAGACCTGAAGAAGGCCAGGAAGAATTGTATTTCGCACGCGTAGTGTGTACAAAGCACTTTTAGGCTCCAGAGAACGTAAAGGATAGTTTTAAGACCTCATGGTGCGAATAGCGCAAGAATCTTTGTTGAATTGGCATTTTCGCCCGCTTCGCTTTTTTAAATATGTGTCGCTAGAAAGTAAAATCATTGTAAAAATTTGTCCAGTGCCAGTAGACACATGTACAGTTTACACACACATGAATACTAAGGTACATTTATTTATCATTTTAAAGTCTGTTAATATAACTCAATATTTACAGTGCATAGAATATCAAACCTTCAATAACATTTTAAAATAACACAATTTTTACCTCGGGCATGAAATATCAAATAACCTACATTAAAATTGTTTTAGCAATATGAATTTGATACTTTCTAACCGTACACGAAATTTTTAGGCTAAAAGCTTTTTTTTTCATGGAGCTACCCATTAAAAAAAGTTTTTGCCTAAAAATTTCGTGTAAAAATTTCGGTATTTGTTCGAGTTCGGTGAAAGGTAGGGTAAATTTTGTTATAACATCACGTCATTTGTCACAAACTGTCCGTACGTAAAAAGGCATTCACACTCTTTACCGGATTCACACTATAATTCAGATTCAGATTTCATTTACAGTACCGGTTTTATACTGACAGACAAAAGGCAACGTAGGTACCTAGGCTACCTATATAAAATCATCATTCATATTTAAGACAATATGAGTTCAGCTTTCAGGTCTCAAAAGGTTTAATAAAAAACCGGTGCGAGTTGAACTCAACTCAAAAGTCAAATGTTTTTATTATATCACATTTAAAATCCTCACCGTAAGACGTAAGTTAGCTACTACTAAGGTGGGTGGACCATGGAAGGCCATGCTCCTTCGAAGGCCAATTATTAAAATTTCGTAGTTATTGCCATGTGATGACAAATTCCTTCCATTTACACAAACACCCATCGAACTGGAAATCACAGACGCGGCGGGGAATCTCTCGCGCTACTATTTTAGCAGTATGGTCCCTCGCTTCTTCGATATCGGAATCGACGACGGTAAAATACGGTGGGTGTACCATGGAAGGCCACTCTAGCAAATAAACAGTTATTATTCTACACTCTAGCAAATAAAGTATTACTTAAATATTTGTTAGATTCATTTATACAGTAAATAAACGAATAATAACTGTTTATTTGCTAGCGTGGCCTTTCATGGTACACCCACCTTACGCTATCTAGTGGTTAGTGTTACTGAACTATTTTCCGTAAGTGAACGTATTGTATTAAGTTTACCACTTTATGTTAATTGATTGAATTATCCTGTAAACTTTAAGCAATGAACTATATTTTGTATTTTATTTTCAAAATTTTAGGCTCTGTAGCTTCGGAGATCAGTTAGACAGAGGGGAAGGGGGGGAGGCTATATAGTGGTCTTGGGAATAGTAAATTTTCGTCTTCTTTTATGAATAAAATCAAAAATATAATTATACAATAATAACAAAAACATAAGATTACACCATCCTACCAAATTTCACCTGATTTGGTTCAGTAGATCCGGAGCAAGTTGGCTGACGCATGAGTGATCCTATAAGGGTTTCGTTTTTAATTTTTTGTACGGAACCCTAAAAATGAATAAAAAAGATCAAAATTCAAGCGTGGAGAAAAGTAAGTACATTTTTCTTTGTTTGCAATTTTCTATTGATGGCAACTTTATTTTCGTCAGTCGCGTCCACATCCATTTACATATTTATTAAGGCGCATGTTAACATAATGACCGCATATCGACAGTTAGGGACTGGCTTTTGACCTTTCTGCTTTTGAGGTTATTTAGAAATTAGACTAAATATATGTTTGAGTAGGGATAGACAAATGGTATATGTATAGTAGATATAAAATTAAGAAATATTTTAATATACTGCAGGCCTACCGTTATCTCTTATAGCAGCACTTAAACTGAACTGTATTGTTTAATGCAACCATGACACCTTTATAGCAGGCCTTAAACAGGATTGTTTTGGTTGACGTCACAAAACCATTCACCTTTTTTTGTATGGACTATTCCTACCATCACGTCTATTTGACAGCACGAAAACGATTATTGCGCGTCTCAAGTGTCAAATAAAGCGATCCTTAAAAAGTTACTTTCCAGTAACTTATATGGAGGATTTTAGTTGGTTTTCTTGTGAATGTGAATATGTTTTTTCTTTACTTTAGATTTTTACAAAACAGTTAGTAGATAATTGAAGTAACGCTACCATGGGACCTTAATTAATCCTACTTAATACCTTTTATTGGAAATTTGGATTTCAAAAACAAAGTAAGATATATTACTTCATTATTTTAGTACAACTTGTGTGAAAAATAGTAAGTTATTCCAACTTACGTAACATATTTTTTTGTAAGTAATAACAATGCTAATCCTTGTAAAATATTTATTCACACACGAAAACAAATAACAACACATTTTTAAGTATAAGTTATTTATTAAAATTACAACTACATACATTTATACATTTTGTCTTACAGGATTCTTTGGTTACCCTCTGAGAAGTACCATGATGACATCAATTAAAAAATACAAGACAGGATTCACTGGAGCCTATTATTAAATACAAACAAGACTGAGAGAGCCAGAGGATTACAGCCTCTTTTGGAACCTGTGACTGAACCAGTAAAATGGCAGAATGTTGAATTCCAAGCATTTTACAAGGCTAGATCTATTGCTAGGCTGGTTCGCTTTTTCACCAGAATACCTGAAAAAAAATAATAGTTTAGATTCATGTCGCAATCTACGAATATCAAATACATACCAATACTTTGTAATAAAATTCTTTGTGCACTACAATCACTGCGTACTTACTAAAACCTAGCCTTTATCTCGTTGAGTTAGTCTCGAACTTACTTTGTCTGTATATATTTATGTTATTTATAAAAGCACTTGTAAAGAAGCTGCAAGTTTGAACACATAATTATCTAAATATAAACTTTGAATAGGTATGTAGTTAAAATGTTACTTACGACATGGTTATTGATAAAATATATTTATGACAAGACACTGTGCTTTTGTACGATGAAGCCCACAATAAAATTAACTTCCAAACACTAGTCGTTACCATCGTATAATAACTATTTATTACGGCAATTCGAAAAAGCACTATAATATGAAGTGATGGATATATTTTGTCAGGTGGTTGCTCGGCTTCTAGCATTAAAAACATAAAACATTTATGTTGTCACGAATTTACGATTTATTTATAATTTCGAAAACCAGACGTAGACATCCGTTCAAAACTTTAATTCACAATTTTTTTCGCACTCATTAAAATTTTAGCCATCTTTAATGGTCAATATCAAATTAAATTTATGTACATAATCAAATGAAAACAAAGTAAATAACACTAACTTTTAGATATTTAAATAAAATATGATAGAAATAATGTTGTTTAACGTAAATAAAAAAACCGGTAAAAATAATATTTTTTTGTCAAGGTTTTGAACGTCTTCGCAGTCTCATCACCAAAACAAGCCAGAGACAACAAACAGTTCACCATTCAGGAATAACCATTCAAAAAACGTTCAGCATTATGAACGTAATGGTACGATTTAAAGTTGTCCTGCTTAAAAACTGCCTTGTTTCTAAATGGTTTTATAAGTGTTGGTGGTAGCCTTCCTGGTCTATGTCATGGCAAAGCCAATCTGCGAATAATAAAGTAAAAAAATAAAAAGAGATAACCTAAACTCATTTACTGCTGTAAAACACATAAAAATACATAAATCAGACACGAAAAGAAAATAAACTTCTACCTATCTGTACAATTTTCAGTGTATATGCTACAGCAATACAAATAACCAGCCAAGTGCGAGTCGGATTCGCGCACGATGGGTTTCGTACCATTATTTATAAAAAAATCACGTTTGTTATATAGAAGCCCACTTAAATATTTTATACTGTTTTTTACATTTTTGTTAAATGAGCAAAAGAATAATCATTCTTGCTGTCAGGGTTCATGCGATAGAGGCTTGGTGACAAACAGACAGCGGAGTCTTTGTAATAGGGTCTCGGTTTTACCCTTGGGTACGGAACCCTAAAAAGGACGTACGTACAGCTCAGTGGTAATATTTCCCGGGAGCAATACACTGATTTTCAGCTGTGGCCTGAATAGATGCGTGGTGCGGATCCAATATTATTCACTTATATTATAAATGAAAAATAAAAAATGCCGTGTATTTTTAAAGAAATAAATAATAATAACGTATATATATATGTAGAGTATTTTATTTATCATCTCTTCACCATCATGTTAGACTTATGAGTATCAGGAATGTAATTTGATCGTATGAATTATATTATGTAGGTCAAGCCGGGAAGTATGATGTGGACTGTAGTACCATTGTGATTCACCAATTAGGATTCAAAGTTAAGAGTCCCCTGGATAGAATCAGACTTTTCCATACAAACGTAGTCTACGTTTTATTTTGAAACGACATGTCGGATATGGGCAAAAATATATACTTTTAAAGAAGTTGCAAAAACGACATGACAGATTCCGGAAAAAAATTGCAATTTTAAAGAAATTGCAATTATCTAGGGTTATAATCGGTTTCTTACAATAAAATTAAGAACTTAAAAGAGAATATATTGTATTATATCATATTTGACCATCAGTACGGAAAATTTCTACACCCTTATATTTTCTTTCAAGTTCATGATTACAGTAGGAAACCAATTATAACCCTAGATAATAGCAATTTCTTTAAAATTGCTTACCGGAATCTGTCATGTCGTTTTAAAATAAAACGTAGACTACGTTTGTATGGAAAAGTCTAGGGTAAAGGGATTTTTAAGGGAAAATATACCAGACAGAACTAAGTATAAAACTTTATTGCTAGGTATAAACCAATGACGAAGCGAATCGCAGAGCATTTTTCATTACCAAAAGATTATCGACTTTGTGGGCGTTAAAATAAGATCGAAAATAATTGACACAACTAATTATCTCGAAGAGCGCTGAAGCGACTGCAGGAGAATGCTAGCGCACATGAACTTGATTGCGCGCGCATTAGGATTCAACGCACGTAAAAAAGTTGGGCCGTGAAAATGCTCTAGGCTGCGCTTCGCTAAATGTGCGCTGGCCTCATCCACCCAAATCTAGTTGCCATCAAATAAATGACACTATCTCATCTGTCAATGTCAATTTGGTTAATATATTTGGGTAAATTAGTCCTATTTTAGTCCTTATATTATAAGTCCGCTAGATGACAACAAGTCAAATCAGACACTTTTTTCTAAACGCCAAACAAAACAAACATTTTGTATGGGATATTGTGCAAAATACGAAAGCGTAACGTCATGCTTTTTTGAAGTCAAATGGCGTTCTTAATATCAGTTTTTCTGCATTAATAAATATAAAATCTAGTTGAAAATGGATGTGATCAATGAAAAGTGACACTAATTTTCACGTTTTATTTTATGAACTGTAGCGAATTTTTTTTTTCACCCAGTAATCTACTCAATTTGAGAAAAATTTTGACGGGCGTCTCTCTATAGGTATTATCTGCGACACCCTTTATCAGGTTTTCCTTTTGAACTATTTATGGACAGGTGTCACGCATACTTATCAGCTACCTATTGCAACGATTTGAAATACTGCCTGTTTGGCGATGAACAATGAATTTTAAACAGCTCCCGTCAGTGCGTATCATTGAAACGATTTCGGAATCGCTATATTTGGCAGCGAAAGGTTAAGGTGCAGTATAGGTACCTAGCTACGAGAGGTGACTTTCTTATTAGGGAATCTGAGCTGCGTTCGTGTATATTATCTTACACTCAGCGGCGCTTAGTGACCACCTGTTTTTTTAAAGTTCCGTAGTAAACAAGGAACCCTTATAAATTCGCCGTGTCTGTCTATCCGCACTAGACTAGAAGTAAGTTTGTCTCAACTAACCCATCGTGTGGAATATCGTTGAATAGGCCTTTCAAAAATACTATGGGTTTGTGAACACCATTATTCGATCTAAGGATCCGATTCTGAAACATTTGGTTTTATAGTGCAAATTTTTGTTAGAGTCACGGCAGTATTATTATTATTATATAACGAAGTTTAAAGAAAATATATCAGAGCTAAGCAGTGTACAAATGCAAGAGTTATATGCGAGTAAAATGTACACAAAAAAGTAAATTTTCATACGAATTCGATAGAAAATAAGATTTTTAGATGTTTTTCCCTATAAATCAAAGGTGACATTCGCAACTACGGAATCCGCTATTTTCCAACAAGTCAAATTAGATACTTTTTCAAAACGTCAACACAAACAGTTTCTATGGGATTGGTATGAAATACTGGGTAATGACGTCACAGTTTTTTGGAGTCAAATAGCGCTCTTATCACCAGTTTTTTTGCAATAATAAATCTAAAATCGCGTCAAAATGAAATGTTCAAAGACAAGTGACATTATTTTGCGACGTTTTTTTTTATCAGTACAAAATAATTTTATTTCGACCTAGGAAAATACCCCATTCTATACAGCGCGTGTCCGATTACATAATATCTAAGATCACTTACATCTGGGCTCAGCTATAGTGATTACATAATCAATAAACAAGGCTATTTTTAAGCCAAAATTATTATCTATATTTCATAATTGATTTTTTTGAAGAATGATAGACTAAACCCTATAAATCATAATTAGACAAACAAAAGCTAGAAATTTTGTAAAACATAACTCGAGGTATCAAGTCTCACTTATAAACTTTTTCCATTATGTTATGAACTTTCAACGAAACGTGAAAGTTAACGTTTTACGTTCAAGTTTGACAATAGACATCTGATATTATTTTGTTTTTATTCTTGTCAAGTTCGTTAAAAGATACTTTTTTCCATCCGGATGAGTTCGACACAAAGTTATGCTAAGTAGTACTAACTGACGTTATAAGTATACACTTAGTTCATCTAAGAAACATCTGTCAAGTTTCACATCAAGTTCACAAAAATAGGGTGCCGCTCGAAGGGGCTACTTAGTATTACATGTTTGGTCGTCCATTTGCAAGTATAACGTGTAATAATATGTTAACATGTTATTTTATTATACTCGTATTAATTGACAAAACCCATCTGGTGAGTAGGCGACTAATACTGTCTTATCGTCGTTCCGAAACACTAGTAGATAGTGAAAGCTTTTCTTTAAAATAACAATAAACTATTTTTTTTTTTGAATCGTCAACCAAACTCGTAATGTATCTACCTATACAATCTTATTGGCGAGTTTAAGTGCTTGCAAAGGTCTTATAGCTAAAGATATATGAAAATAGATTTTTGATTGTTGAAAGTTTTCAATATTCATAGATAGTAGACATTTTATTAAAGAAATCATTTAAGGAATTAGTGTGGAGATGTTTAGATCTTACTTCAATCAATTCAATCCACGATTGAGACAAGCGTGGAGATGACCATAAGTCGGTTTGTAACGTAATAACTCTATATTCTCTTATGATCATCATCATCATTGTCCAAACTAATTCCAGGTTGCATCTTCAGCGGTAACGCTTCTCAGCCTGTAGTCAAATCACCTAGGTTAGATAGCAACCTAGGTGATTTAACGAGGTTACTAGTTTTACAAATAGTATGTTCTTATTTATATATAAGTATTATTTTAGTGACCATCAATGCTGGCAGTTGTGCCATATTATCCAACCCGTCTAAAGGCACTTGGTAACACGATTAAAACTGGGGCGCGTTTGTAGCTCGAACACTTTGGAAATCTTGCAATTTTTGTTAAAATCTCTACCTAAAGGAAATCCTTACTATGGTGAATTGGCAGCACAACAGCACGTTGCAAAACACAATTAGGAAAAGTACGTTTATACAGTTAATGTAGACACACAAGAACAGCTTACATTTATATATTTCTGAAATGTTTCATTTGATACGGAAAGTCTACATAAAGAGGTCCACAGACATTGTGCTTGATCTTCAAAAAATCCTATTCAACTAACATACTCCTAAGCTTGTTAAGATATCGACAAAGCATTACCAACATTATTCGGTGAATAAAATTACCGAAATAGCGTGTCTTTGAGACCGTTACGTACTTATGATCTCGTTTTTATGACACCTACCTAGAAGTACTGAATACCAAAAGAAAAATAAGGTTTTCAAAATAGATTTAATAGGAAACAAATCAATACATATAATAAAACAGTAGGAACCGCGTGTCTGTACATTTGATAAAATTAACAAAAATGGGTGTGGGCGATAAAAAAGAGCACCAGAAAACAAAAAAGATTTTTTTGATTTATTTGTCTGTCTGTCTGTCTGTATGTACTCGCTAATCTTTAAAACTACTGAACAGATTTTTACGCATTTTTCATTAAAAGATTAAGCCCATCCCTGAGCAACATATAGGTTTTGTTTCATCGAAATCTGTTGTCAGATAAAAAAGTTATCGTCATTTAAAGTATAAAGATAAGTTTTCTATGGGCGACTTTATAGTTACATTAGATAACAACAGATGGCGCCTCAAGAAACTTTAAAACGCGCTATATGTTTAAATACAAGCTGATTGTTTAGCCCTGTACGTCCTAAATAGGCTTTTCTTGCACCGTAGCTTCGGCCCTTCCGCTTAAACATAGGTGTTGCAGCACCCCAAAATTTGCCATAGTCCATGGCTCGCTCCTCAAACCTTGTCCGGTGAAGTAGGAAATGCCGTCCGAGGCAACTTATCTATCATCTAAAAAAAAATTGCTCTGTACGTAAGACCTGATTCTTTTGTGATTTGGTTAGTTACTATTGTTGAATTGTTGAATTTGTTGATTTTATTTGAACTGATATTTGGCTATACTTGGCTATGAAAATACGGACTTCTGATCTTGCTCTGATGCTTTTTGGGTTGGTTAGTTAATATTTCGGATAATATTGTTGATTTATTTATAATTTGACACTTGGCTATGAAAATACGGATTTTTAATCTTGCTTTGTGGATTGGTTAGTTAATATTTCGGATAATATTGTTGATTTATAATTTGACACTTGGCTATGAAAAAACGGACTTTCTGATCTTGCTTTGTGAATTGGTTAGTTAATATTTCGGATAATATTGTTGATTTATAATTTGACACTTGGCTATGAAAATGCGGACTTTCTGATCTTGCTTTGTGGACTGGTTAGTTAATATTTCGGATAATATTATTGATTTATAATTTGACACTACGGACTTTCTGATCTTGATTTGTGGATTGGTAAGATATCATATTCGGATATCTTCAAAAGCTTCTTGGCTTTATAGATTTATTGAACTAAGTTTGACATTTGGCTACAGCAATACGGATTTTGTGATCTTGCTTTGTGGATTGGTTAGGTTTTTCGGATATTATCTTTAAAACATAGATTTATTGAATTAAATATATATATTATTGTGTTTTGTGCTTTGCTTTCAAAAATGCTAAGAAGAAAGTCAAATCTGTCTCAGAATATTAGACCAGCGAAAAGAAAGCGGATGAGTAGATCCCAAGAATCCAGTGATAAAAGACAGGCTCGACTAAGTGCTGATCGTGAACGTCATTCGCTATCTCGCGCCTCGGAGACTTTTACAGATAGGGAGTTACGTTTGACTGCTGATCGAGAACGTCCCACACTATCTCGCGCCTCGGAGACTTTTACAGATAGGGATTTACGTTTGACTGCTGATTTCGTCTGCGTATCTATATATTTATACACAAAGGTTATAATTATTATTGTAAGGGTTCATTATAATCCATTCATAAGTTGTATGAATGAGTAACTGATATCCATATATCTATATATCCATATATATATAGATCCTTATAAACTGTCGCATTTGCAATTACTAGTATACCGCATCACAATAAAAAAATCGAACTGTAAATATACAGACTAATCTGACAAAATTTTTAAATTTGTCATGTCATCAACAAGGGAGTGTAAGAAAACTGAATTTCACACGGACAAAGTCGCGGGCACCAAATATCTGTATTTGGTGCCCGCGACTTCGTCCGTGTGAAAAAGAGATTTTTAAGATTTTTGTTTGTATGTCAGTGTCTGTATGCACACTATACACCCGAATGTCCGAAACTGCTGAACGGATTTTCACGCGGACGAAGTCGCGGGCACAGCTAGTATCTAATAAAAAAAGAAAATACGGAAGAGTTCGGGATCTGTTTATTTTATCTTTACGATCTCTCTTTCTCGCTGTCTTTTTTAATTTTAATTTCTCTCTTTAAAGTTAATAAAATTTCGATCATATTTCATAGTCACTATATTAGAATAGTTTTGATTCACGAGATTAAATGAGGTTCTATAGTAGGATTACGGCTTATGGAATCATATTATACGAGAAAAATAAAAATAATAAGTAAGGAATTTATATTGCCGTAGTTTTAAAATAGAAATGCTTTGTTACTCATAAATTAATTTGCGGTAGAATAAACTGCGCTGTATGACTGGCATTCCTTCATAAGATAATGTTTTTGAAGAATTAACTTATTAAAACATTCCAAAGCAAGGAGATTGTTTAAGACTTTTCTACTGTATTGCACTGCAGTATTCATGATAAATAGAAGTACCTAGTCATTTGCCAATTTTGTTGAAAATGGTTTATCAACACAAGATATTCTTCATCTTGTTGCGGTTATATCCTCAACTGTAATGCTTCTAAGCCCGGGGTGCACCTCCCGCTTTTATTCTCCAAATATAATATGCACGTGAATGGTCACCCAAGGAGACCATGAGAAATCAAGAAGAAATAGCTAAATAGCAGTTTGAACGATTTAGATAAAGTTTTACAACCGGCAGCCTGCCTTACGTCAACCCTCTTTGGAAATATAGTTGTAGCATAGGATGCTTGTGATTTATCCTTAAGTTGCTTCTTACAACATCCACAGGAAGACTGGAAGCCAAATGTCAAAAAAGGGGGTGGCTTATATTATGGAAACAGGAAATATTATAACGTCATGTTGGCGTTGCAGGTAATATAATTTTGTACGGAACAATTTTGAGAATTCAGTTTGATCCTATAGTAAACTTTGTATTATAAAGTGTATAATATATGTAACGTGTAACAAAAAGGGGGTAAAACCCGAAAGGAGTAAACATAGTAATCAATGTTAACAACTTTTACTATGGGACCATCGCTGAAATCGTAAAAGAAAAACTTCATCTCCATACAAAATTAAATACTTACCGTGCCCAAATGTATAGAGCTGCAGATTATTTTTTTAACGATTTCAGGGAAGGTCCCATAGTAAAAGTTGTTAAAACGTTGATTTGTATGTTTACTCCCTTTTGGGTTGATAGCTCCTTTCCATTACACGTTGTATATCCGCGTTGCGGGTTGGTATAATGTTGACTCTTATTATAAAAAATTATATTTTTTCTAAAAGAAACAAACAAACAACTTTCACGGCGGGTTTACAAATTAAACAACTACGGGTTTAAAAAATTTATTAAACAGGATGTTTTTGACGAGATTCCGCCTATATTTTGATTTTTATCAATATATTTTTGTCAGCACATTCCAGTAACATATTTTAGTCTTAAAATACTTATCGTTTTTTAGATAGGTACAGGGAATGGGCAACATTCACAAGAAATCATAATACCTTAACACTTTGATTTTGATTTTTATCCACCTAGATGTCCGTTGAAAGTAGCCATTGGTACTTATGGGGCTAGGCCTGGTCTACCCTATTGTGTAAGCATTATTTAATGGCCAAGAAGTATTTTGCGGAATAAATAAAATAGACCTAGCAAAAAGAGAAAAGAAACAACTACACAAAATAAAAAAACTTCGCAAATGCCATTCTTTCAGGTAATCATGGCCAGGCTATTTAAAGTAAAATAAGTTTAAAACTTGGGAATAAAATGAAAGTTCTAATTTTACCCGACTATGGCAAAGCCAAGAGGAAGGGTAATGATTTTAGCAGTAAATGTATATACATATACATGAACTGCTAAAATCATTACCCAATCACATCACATACACACATACGTATGTGATGAGAGTATGTATGTCTGTTCCACAGTCCGAATTGTCCAATTTTCACAAATGATATGTCGATCGATTGCCCGGGTGACATAGGCTACAATTTGTATGCAAAAAATATAAATAAATATAAATATAATAAATATAAATATAATATAAATAAATAAATATATATAGGGACAAATAACACTTATTGAGCTAGCCCCAAAGTAAGTTCGAGACTTGTGTTATGGGATACAAACTCAACGATACTATATTTTATAACTAATACACATATAGATAAAAATCCAAGACCCAGGATAATTTGAAAAAGACCATTTTCCAACTTGCCCTGACCGGGGATCGAACCCGGGACCTCTGGGTGGCGTACTAGCATGGTGACCACTACGCCACGGAGGTCGTCACGTTAAATGCACAGAATGTTACATACAAAAAGTAAGAGTAATTTTTTTTTGTTTTGATATAGAGTGGGATATCAAATAAAAGGTCTTGATTTGCTAGTTTCAAGCCGTATTAGTTTTTTAATCGTATATCTTGTTGCTAATCGTTCCACCTTGCTACGGTTATGTATTTTCGTAGCTTGCTACAAATTGCTACGAATAACTGCGATCGTAGCTCGCTCTACGACTAATATTATCTTGCAAGTAAGTGTACGTTTCTTTTACATTTACCGGTTTCGTTTTTCAAGCTAAATATATAAAAACTAAGTTTCTTCATCACCTACTTTTTTGTTATTGTAAGTCTATAAAACTTTGGCGTTCCTAAATGGCCAACAATATCTACAAGCAGCTGATGACTGTAGACAGTTTTCTAACACCATTGTATATGTGCTTGCTGATAACCTCAATGCTCAATGACTCCAAAAGACGGCGGAGTTCGAGATATTTTATGATAAAGTTTTTAAAATTCACAATTCAAATGTTAATTTATTAATTAGACCTTTACAGGCGCTTTTACTCGTCAATAGGTATAATTTACGTGTAAAGTATATTAAAATTTGATTTATTTTTAAAGAAATTATTCTGATACCAGCGCTTCGTAACGACCATTGCTGAGAAGAAACGCCGAAGGACTCTCTCTCTCTCTCATTTTCGCAGTCTTGGTCGTCTACTCGCCAGAAAGGCTTTGTCATGTTATTATTATTGTCTTTTTATTAATAATTACTTGTAATATAATCAATGTTTACATATTATAACATGTAATGCTTGCGAACAAGTAAACAAACATAAGTAACGTAATAAAAAAATACTTAGTAGTAAAAAAAAGCGAAGCCGAGCTGACCCGTCCCTCCCGGCAGCACCCGTTCACGAGTTGACGCACGGATCAGCTATCGAACTCAACCGCTACTTTTGGTTACGCATCCAACCTTATGTTTTATTTATGTATTATTTAATAAAATGGACATTAAAATTGGAACAATTACTAAAATTAAGAGTAAATTGTTCTAAATTCAAACATCAAAATAGTGAGTAAAAGTGCATTTTATTCAATGTTTTTAGTGAATAAAATAAACTTTTGAGATGGGGGATGGTATAAATCACTAATTGCATAATTTACTATTTTAACCCAGGAAAAAACCTCATTATAATCTCAAAAAATGTATCACGTGTTACTTCCATTTTAAAAATGGACTCAAAAATGTTCATTTGTTCATAATACACGTTACAATAACACGTCAGTTGTTTCGATGGAATTATGCAATTATACAAAAAAAAACACATTCACATAGGTACTTACACTATAGAAGTAGAAAATGACTTAAGTGAATCAGTCAGTACCTACAAATTTTATTGCTAATGCAAAAAAAAAATCCTCTTTTGGCATACCATCCGCCGCCGGGCCAACGAACTTTTCCTTTAGCTACTGAAATTGATTGAATAGCGGTTTGATAAATAATTGCTTAGTTATAAATGGCTTTGTTGTGTAAACTTTCGAAGGCAGTAATTTGAGCCGTGCAAGGATATCACTTTATAATGATGCAAATAATTGCAGAAGTTTCTTACGTGTCTTGAGAGAACACTAATTACGTGCATGATCGTTCCTACATAATTATCTTCTCTTATTTGTAACTTAAGATGATAATAAACTTTTTACTTAAAGAAACTAGAGATCTTAAATTCATCTGGACTAGGAAGTTTGAATGGAAAATGAACATATTGTACGAACGATCATATTAAACTGTTAAAAAAACAGTAGACTGCATAAATATTCGTGCATAAACAATTTAATTGACATTCCTCATCTGAAATCAATATTTATTGCATAAGATTGAACTGCCTTAATGTAAAATGAGACCAGAAATAAAATGTCATGTCTGACTTTAAAAGGGTTGCACCTACTACACGACATATATAGTTCGTCGATATCGAAAAAAATTAAATTGATTATGAATTCATATTCTTGTTAATATATGATAATAAATAAATACTTAAACATTTTAATCTCTTTGTCCCTAGCGGAGTAGACTTAGCCTAAGCCCAAAAGTCAATATGTATACTTGTATTAGTGGACCCGTAAGTGGAAAATGGAATAATTTTGAAAATGTAAAAATCTTTTATTTACTTATTTTAACTTTCGCTCTTAAATTTTTAAGAAGTTTATTTTTATTTGCAACTTTTTTTCTTAAAATGAACTGTTTTATTTGAAGGTTTAGGTTCTGGTGATATAGATAAAATGTCTCTATTTACATTCGAAGTTGGTCTTCTGATTTTCAATTTCACCTAAAAATTTACAATAGTTTTCTAAAATTGATCATCATCATCCGAGCGTATTCCCGGTTGCATCCTCATCAGTAACGCTTCAGGGCCCAGGGTCCGCTACCTAACAAAGGAGATTTGACGAGGTGACTGGTTTTTACACAGAGCGACTGCCGTCTGACCTCTACAACCCAAGTGCAAACAAGGAACCAATCCTTGGATAGTTTGATGATCAAACGCTAGGTGGCGTTCGGGACCCACAGTTTGACGTGCCTTCCGAAACACGGAATCATCTTCTTTTCATATAATCAGGTGATTCAAGCCTGCAATATCCTATCCAGACTGGAAACAACTTTTCACAAAGTATGCTTCCCAGTGGGAATCGAACCCATGACCTCCGGGTCACAAGGCCTTGACCACTGGACCATGGAGGCAGTCAATAAAGTTTTCTAAAATTGATATCGTTGATTATCGTTTAAAAAAGAGAAATTCTACTGAGTTCAAGTTCGAATTTGAACTTAATTTCCACGTATTAAATACTTCTCATGTAAAAAGGGCTTCATTAGAAATAATAACAAAAAATAGTCCACCATCCAACTGACACATTATGCACACTTACAGGTACAAAAAAAGTTGGAATCATTGATTAAAACGTGTAATGTGCAAAGAGTCCTTGATTAGATCGTGCATCTACTTTCTTTGTATTTAATGCGTTAGCTCAAAATGTTTACTGCAAGCAGTACAAATCTTTGTGGGAGTCCAACCCGGTTTATTTACAATGATTATCCATTTTTCTTTATAATTTACATTTATTGGAAATCTGTAAAATAATAAGTCATTAATTACTTTTACTGCAATTTGAGAACTTAATACGCGTTTCTTACTACTAATATAGATGTTTTACAAGGAGTTACGTTATGCTGATAAAATTGACCGTAACAAATGTTGGGAAATAAATTTTACCAACCAAAACTGAAAATCAATATAAAATCTGCAAACGTTTTTACTTAAAAAGATTTGTACTGATTCGACCAAATTGATTTTGGTGGAATCAGTACAATAGATTTTTTATCGATATATATTTTCATGACATAAAATGACGTCAATAATAAGCCCTAACGAAATCAAATACTTTTATATTTTATGCAATATATTACTGAATTCCTTTAATAACTAATAAATATTGTATTATCTCTAAATAAAAATATGAAATGCGTGATTTTACGAGTAAATGGTTTTTTGGTGGAGTTGCGAAGAAAATATTGACTAACAGGTAAAGTCCGAGTCTAGCAAAGTTACCTGTTAATAGTGTATTTATTGGGATTATAGTTTGTTGTTGTATCACAGTCGATAAAGCTGCACGATACCATCTTTCCAAGGTAAGAAAAGTTATGAATTAACACAGTTTAAAATTAGAAAAATCCAATTTTCGTGTGGCACAATATAAGCCTGGTTTCTAGAAGTCGACTCTTTCAAAAGTTGGTCACACGTCAATCTAACCGCTATCTTTATTGCTCTTGTGAGAGCGACCATTCACGTATTGTTTGTCTCACTTTGCTAGTTCTGTCTATTAACATTGTAAAAAAAATTGTAGGTCTATGGTTTATTGTGTCTTTGCGTTTGTGGCATGTCAATTAGATTTCAAATATGTTTATAATTACTAACCCCCGGGAAATTAAGAATGCAAGACTTGTAAAGAAACACGTTAGTTCATATAGAAAAATAAACAAACTTTCTCTTGTCCGACCGTCTGTTTGTATGTCTATCATCAGGCTGTATCTCATGAACCGTGATAGCTACACAGATGATGTATTTCTGTTGCATATATATATATATATATACGCTACTAACAAAAAATACCTGATTTGTAGGGTTTCGTATAAAAAACGAAAAAACGGAACCCTTATAGGATCACTCGTGCGTCTGTCTGTCCGTCTGTCTGTCACAGTCAATTTGCTCCGAATCTCTCTTAAGTAATCTTATGAGCCAAACAGATATGCCAAATTATTAAATATTTTTCAAAATAAAGGTCACTTTTTGGGGGACAATAACTTTTGCGCGACTACTGTGTCATATATATCAAATGAAAGCGCTCGTTATGCGGATCTCAATATTATATTTTTGTTATTATGTAAAATAAATAGTTTTTATTTTATTCATGAAAGAAGTAAAAATTGACCAATCCCCCCGGACCTACGAAACTATAGAGCCTTATTTTTTTTAAGTACAGAATATAGTTCATAGCTTGTAGATTACATAAAAACCTAGAAAGAATTTTATCAATTGAAAATAAAGTGGTAAAGTTAATATAATTCGTTCACTTACGGAAAATAGTTTACTAAAACATAACTAGATAGCGTCAGTATAGTAGTTAAGTTAACTCGCGTCTCACTGTGAGGTTTTTAAATATGATTTTTGTTAATTTACAAACATTAGCATTGTACGGAACCCTCTCCGCGCGAGTTCAACTTGCACTTGACCGGATAATGTGCTCTTAGCATTACATATTCCTATCGTAGCTTTTTGGCTCAATTAATTTTTAAACAAACAAATAAACTCTGTATAACGATAAACCTACCATGAAACCTGTAGAGCGGTATTGAAAATAACAAGCAATTAAAATGCTAACCCATACAATGACATCAGAACGCTCGTGTACATATAGCTATGATGGCTTCGGCATACGCTGCGTGTATGGAAAGCGGCTCATTAGCGGAGCTGTGCCCAGTGTTAAGGGACGAGTCACATTTGTCAAGATGGATGGTCGAGGCAAATAATAAAAGTGTAAAATAGAAGCTAATGAGTACTACAGTGAAAATTCGTTGTTGTTAGATAAAATTATACACAATGACGTAAGTACCCTTAAAAAAACAAGATTATGTGTGTTGTGATAAAAAATGATATACAATCTAAGATTTCATATAATTTTTTACCTAGTTGTTTAAGAAAAACGGTACTTTAATAAATTATGTTTATTACTTATATCAATACGCCGAAACTTTCTTTGATCTGCCCTAAAATAAGTGAATTATAAGCTTATAAAATCTGATAGAAAGGGTTACTCAAGTAACTTGTGACATCATGCTATTAAGTCTTGCACGTACGAAAGAGATAGTAAGATGTCCCCACCACGCTCCCACTTTTATATTAGAAATGCTAATTGCTGCTGCATTTATAAAAACAATTCCTTATCCGTGATGTTTTTTGTTTTATATAAAATATTAACCAAAAACATACACAATAAAACAGCTTGCTTACAATTTTATTTGATGAGAGAAACAGAATAAAAGTTATTTGCTACGTAATAAGCATCTTACTGTGTCATATATTTATTTATTTATTCACCAATTTATGTACATGGAAAATATAAAAAAAATATATTACATAAATGTTCTATCCGATTCACTTAACTCTTGACTCGCCCAATCTACGCTCTTATGAATTAACCTGTACAGACTGGGTGAGGGTGATGAGCCGTAACTTTTGATAATTATCTGTGAAACATGAAACGCGTCCGCTGACGTTATGGTCAAATGCGCATTAATAATTGCACAAATATCGATAGCCAATTAGTGAGTTTGGCTCAGCCAAAATGTACATATATTAAAGCGAAGCAATAATAAGGTTGCAGAAGAAAGGACCTGGGCCGGAATCGCAGTCTTAAATACTTATTTATGTACTATTCTGGTATAACTGAAATCTGTGAATTGTCTCAAGTTTCTGTATATGAAAACATACATAATGTTTTGTATTGATAACACTTCCCCTTACTTAGTTGTTCCTAAAAACTTACTTAGTTTACCTTACCTTTTTTGTTGGTTGTACTTAGTTGTTTAAAAATGATTTTAATAAATAAAAAAATTATTGCTCTTGCACCTGAAATAGTTTCTTACTTAAAATTATTATGTCTCCATTATTTCTTTTTTCAAATAGATACCGATAGTAATAGATTTATATTAATTACCAGGACTCGGTACTGATCTTTGTTCACCTATCTTCGACCATAAATAATGAGTATTTGAAACGATATCCTCAACAACAGGTTAATAAATAAAAAGGTTTGAACTAAGGTGTAGTAGATGAATCATGTCTTCAAGGAACAAAAATTCAGCAAAGTATTATTAAAAAAAACTTTATAATAGAAAAACCCGACTGCGTAAAAAATTATGTCACATAAATATATAAAAGGGTTTTTAATGCAAGGTGCAGTACTAAAGTATTGAAACTAAATAATGCAGAAGTAAAATATTCCACGGCTTCCTAGCCCACACTTTCAAATGTCTATTATAGATATTATACGTAACAAGTATTCAAATAAATTTCTTATGTTTTTACCCGACTTTGGAAAAGTCATGAGGAAGGGTAATGATTTTAGCAGTCTATGTACATATGATTGTTTGTATGTATGTCAAATAAAAGGTCCTGATAAGCATATTTCTAAAATATATGCATTGTAAGTCGTATATGGCTCCCGCAGTCTGTATTTTTTTGATGGATATCTTATTCGAGCAAAAATTCATTAAACATTGCATCATAATGTTCCTATTCGTGAAATCGAATGATGAAAAATAATACTTTTGATGTTGGCATAGACGTGTGCGCCTAGCCACTATCTAAGAATATTTGGAGAGCCCTGATAAAGCCCTTGTTACTCTAGGGTTTGACTTCTTTTACACTAAATGTAAAATAAAGGGGCAGGTGTGTACACTTGCTTACAGGTTGGTTTCTATGTTGCGTGAGCTCCTACAATGATCCTTGTATTTGCTTCACTTGCCGTGCAGTATGCAAGAAGTGTAGATATCCCTAGATATCCTTTTACAACGATCAAGAAATTGCGCGCCAAGCAAGAGACAGCAGCATAAATTTTCTCAGTACACTATTTGTTATAGTCTGTAAATTTATTTATTACAGTTACAAAGCGAGTACTGACTGGACTGCCTCCGTAGTCCAGTGGTAAAGGCGTTCGCCTTGTGACTCGGAGGTCATGGGTTCGATTCCCACTGGGAAGCATACTTTGTGAAAAGTTGTTTCCAGTCTGGATAGGATATTGCAGGCTTGAATCACCTGATTATCCGAAAAGAAAGATGATTCCGTGTTTCGGAAGGCACGTAAAACTGTGGGTCCCGAACGCCACCTAGCGTTTGATCATCAAACTATCCAAGGATTGGTTTCTGGTTTGCCTTTGGGTTGTGGAGGTCAGACGGCAGTCGCTCTGTGTAAAAACCAGTAACCTCGTCAAATCTCCTTGGTAAGGTAGCGGACCCCGGGCTCTGAAGCGTTACTGCTGAGGATGCAACCGGGAATACGCTCGGATGATGATGACAAAGCGAGTACTGAAACGTAAATCGCAAACCTCTGCCGCCAACGGTCCAATGCTATTAGTTTACGAATCTGGGGACTTGAATTTTGAAAGGTGAATAGATCTAATTTATGATTTAGGTTTTCAGTTCCGAAGTTTTCCTAAATAAGTGTTACAAAATTGCTTTACTATCCTATATTTAAACATGCAAATATAATGAAGATCTCGGAAACGGCTTCAACGATTTTGATGAAACTCGGTATTTAGAAAGTGACGAGGCTAAAAAAATGATTTTCATAAAAAAAAGTAACCGAGAAAAGCTTAGTCGCCCAGCTTATATATATATAAATATATATATATATATATATATATATATATATATATATATATACCGTATCATACTTGTAAGTCTGTTTAAATAGTTATAAACGATAAAAGGAGAATGTTAAAACGCATATCGCACATCAAAAGCCGCGTCCTATTTACCATAGGTAAACTGGGATAGTTGCCCTAGGGTATAATTGTCTTTTGTTTTTTGCTTCCATTGTAATTACTCTAGTTACGCGGATGTATCGCATGTTAGTTACTAATCTATCGATTCTCCAACTAACACTAAGTTGACCGTGTCTCATGCCTCTATGTACATCCGTACACACAATACCTTGTTTTAAACCTAATGAGGCAGAGAGAGCATTTTGGGTCTTGCGTTTTTAAGCAGACTTGGCCCAGGGCCGCAAAGACTCAAAGGCCACTTTATCGACGCGGGAAGAGAAACAGCGTACATCCTAACCTTTTTCTTTTCTGCCAGACCAGCATGAAAGCTATTTACCGCATGAAAATTATCAGTTTTGCCAAACTTGTTTCAATTTTCGTTTTACCGTTTTAACTTGAAAATGTGTTTTTAATGATTCCATTCCTAATGTTTAGACATAAAATTGGACAGCTCTATATTGTGGCTATAAAATGAACTGCGACTGAAGGCATTTAATTTGCAAAAGCAATTAAATGTCACGATAATTAGTAACCACGCGTTCACTTGGTTAAAATTAACGGGGAACAGCGAAGGACTTGAAGTAATCAATTTGTGCCTATTTATTGTTTACAATTGAAATACAAGTCTTGTAACATATTATTTATAGGTATATGTATACATAGAGGCTTTGTCTTCCCCATAAAGACGTGATAATATGCATAAAGACGTGATAATATGCATGTACAATGCAAATTTAATACTAACTATAACTTAACTTATTTTTTATTTGTGTTATCTGATGTTACAATCATTTGGCATTCTTAATTTAAAGCTACTGTTTAGTCCCGTAAAAGATATGTGGTACAACTTCTTTATTTATTTTATGTTTTATTTTAAACTGGCTGGTTTTAAATTAAAGCGTAGGATATCCACCCACAAGGTGGTCTGACGACCTGACTAAGGTCGCTGAAAGATGCTGGATGCAGACCGCTCTAGATCGGTCATTTTAGAAATCTGGAGGAGAGGTCTATGTTCAGCAGTGGACGTTATGCTGATGATATCTAAATTAAAAGATAATTAAGTAAATAAAAATAAATTTAAATATTTTATAAATAATAAGCGAGATAAGTGTAAATATTCTTAATTCCTAATTAGACAGGGATAGCGATACCTGCAATTGTGACGTCACTTTCAAACATTTTAACAACAATATGATGATCCGTATGAACGTAGTACGTACACGCGCAGCTTCCTCATTCTAGAAACGGGCGGATACATTATAATGAATAAATGTATTCCTTTTCTTTCTATTTTTTGGTTTAGAGTTTAAATGATAATTTATTATAAATTGAAAATTATATTTTTGTTTGCAAAAAATGAGTCATTCCTATTTTTTTCACCGGTATTATTTCTCTTACTACAAGTTTTTATAGAACTTGTAATGTATCTTGTATGTATGTATGTTTATTAAGGTCGATAGAAATCAGTAATAAAGCGACGCAACTCCATCAAGTTTTGGGCTTATTTCATTTGCCTTAATAAGTAATTCGGCATCACTATAAAAACTTTTACAAAAAAAAAAACCTTTTAATTTTCGTCTGAGAAATAAGAAAAGTTTTTATTTATTTAAATTTATTCATAACACAAAATCTCATGATGGATTGATAACAATGGGTTAGCATTATTTATCAGTTTGCCCTTTGGGTCATGTCGAGAAATGGGTAGGTAGGGGTGCAAATTTGGCAAAAAAAAATTGCGTTTCATCAGTAATTATAAATAATCAATCAAATACTCATTTTACATGTGAATAAATTAGTTCATAAATTCGTATGTTGTCGAAATCGGACTTTGAAATATAGTACTCACCGGGCCTAAACCTCCCACGCTATTCAGGCCGATCTTAGGGATAGTGTACACCGGACTCATGTTCTCGCCGACAACGTTCCATCCACAAGACACTCTTATTTCACTCCGTCCACTGTCCATCACAGAGTCTTCAAAACAAATGGACTCATTACGTGAAATAGAGATCAGTATCGCTTAATTGATACAAGGCTCTGTCACGATACCGAGTTAGCACGAACTTCAATTAAAGAATTTAGTTACCACTAATAGTTATGAGAGGTGACTCAATTATAAGACAGGGAAGGTTACGTCCGTAGGTTCAAAAGTCCGAATGGGAATGAACGATTGCTCGAATTTATTAAGTGCGTGTTCAAGGCAGCGAAACAATGGGCTATGAGAGCGTGGACGCGCAACAGGCAGCGATGGTTCGTGACGCCCGCACCATAAATACTGATGGCCACCAGCGGCCACCGGCGAAAACCTAATATGTCTAATTGCTACTTTCAACTTAATGCATTAACTTGATCATTTTTCGATGCTTCATCACAATTACGGGGATATTTGTAATCTAAACGTTTTAGCTGGATTGAGGTAAAGCAAAACTGATAGTATACTGAGTATCCTACAATCCACGTTTGTATATTTATTTGCTGGCTGAATCACAAATCGTATGAATATCTTTGTTTTGCGCAAATTATTGTCCTTAAGCACCAAATAGATTTTTCTTTATTAAGTAGTGATCCTAAATTCATTCTTAATAACACAGTTTATATCTATTTTCCCTGATGTACAGAATGTAGTACTTGTACAATAACAAATATTTTTTTAAGGGACAAATAACACTGATTGAACTAGCCTCAAAGTCTGAATCTGTCATAAATAATGGTTGTATATCTAATATTTTTGTATCTAAATGTTTACAAATATTGTATAATATTTTGATGTGTATGAGTAACCAAATAAAAATAAGCCTGAGGTAATACACAAATACACATCTGTGGGCGTCATCTAGTTGTAGCATCACAAAGAAAAACTGAAATTTAATTTATCTTATTCTTAGAAGCTGTGGATCGTAATGAGCATTACTGAGATCTGCAGTTGGAATACAAATGCAATAGATAATTTTGTTAAGGAGAGTGGGTTTGCAAAAACTTCGGAGTCGAATTGTTCGACGAGGTGCGTTGCAGCTGAAACTAATTCTGTAATAACAAAACTTTCTAGTTGTGTAAGGTTAAAAGTACAATGACACGCGACGAACGCACCTCAATTCCACTTCTCATAATATATTCAGGTTATACTATCAATGAATTTTATGAATTTACAATTTTAGACAAGATTAAGCCATGATACTGTCCATTTGCATAAAAATAATTACGAAAAAAGGAAACAAAAATTCGTCCTCCCTTGGAAAATTTGTTTAGCAGAATGCTCATTTGCATGAGAGAGCAAGTATTTCTCATCTCGTTTTGCCCAATCTTCACATGGAACGGCGATCAATGTCAGGGACAAGTTTGGTTATTACTTCTATTTGGTCCTATAGAAGTAGGTACCTATTTACCCTTTTTAGGGTTCCGTTGTAAACAAGGAACCCTTATAGTTTCGCCAAGTATGTCTGTCTGTCTATCACTACTACAGTGACTATACTCGTAAGTACTAGAAAGCTGTGATTTGGCAAGGGTATGTATATTAATTATGCGGAAAAAGTGGTAAAATAAAATATTGATTTTTTTAATGGTAGCTCCCATACATGTAATGTGAAAAGTCATTCTTTTTTCTAGACTAACCAATCATGTGGGTTATCGTTGAATAGGTCGTTTAAAAATATTATGAGTTTTGGAACACCGTTTTTCGATTTAGGGATCCGTTTCTGAAATATTTGGTGTTAAAGTGGAAATTTTTGTTAGAGTCAAGTGTCCCCCCCCCAACCCTCTATCTGCTGAACGGTTATATATGAACACGTGAAAAAATCACAATATAATTAAATTTAAAGAAAAACTATCAGAGCTAAGCAGGGTTTATAAATTAAAAAGTTATAAGCGATTAACTTATAAAATGTACTCGGAAAAGGAAAATTTCATACAAAATCAATAGAAAAAATAGTTTTTAGACGTTTTTAGTGGCAGGAACTCAAAGTTGGCTTGAACTCAAAAGTGGCATGAACTTAAATTCGTAACTAAGGAACCCTATACTGTGCATGGCCCGACACGCACTTGGCCAATTAATTTTGATTGTCTCCGGTACTGAAATCGGATTTTGTATTGAAAAAAATAATTTCCGGCGCTTGGAAACATACCAAAGAAAAAACATTATCACTTTTGTGTTTTCACAGGTTTACACAATGAAACCATTTCTTTCTCATTTAAAACGCCAACAGCCGAGAATTAAAGGACGTTGGAAATGATAACGTAAAATAAACACATTATCTACCTATAATGGTAGGTATGAGTATATTACTTTCGTAATATGAGACACGTTTCATCACAGATGATTAATGAGGCGCAGATAATATATAAGTTCCCCAGGGGTCTAGTATCACTGACAGGGAGAATGTATATGAGGAAGGAAAACCCTGAAACCTCCTCGCCGTAAGAGGGTTGATGGCAGACAACCGGTGGTAATCATCATCATAATCATTCAAACTGTTTCGGCTATTTTTTTTCCACTTCGCAAGGTGTTTGGTATCCTTAGGTGACTATTGATTTGCGTGTTATGTTTGGAGAAGAAAAACGCACCCCTGGCTCCCTGGGGAACGCGTTAAGATAAATAAAAAGATATACTAACCTCCTCGAAGGGCTCGATGCCCTCTTCCGCTGGGTTCCTTATCTCGTTAGACATGTGCAATGCTGACGTGGTCTGCGGGATAGTCTTCTTGGGGCAGGGGTGCTGGGCGCTGCTGCTGGTGGCCCGGGAGTTCAGCCCCGAGGGGCCTGGCGCGGACATCGGGCCCGGTGTAGATGACAGTGTGAACACTTTTCCATCTCTGTATCTGTGAAATAAACCCAAATGTAACAAAAGTTACTGACAATTCGTATACCTTAAAATAATTCTATTGCGAGAGCCATGTTATTTCCACATTCCATGGATCATAACCGTGGATGGACTTAAACGTCAACTAAATAGGTACCTACTTACCTTACTTAAGTCTCATAGTACACTTCCTTAAGATAATAATTATGAAGATGATCTTAGTAAAAGAAAAGAATAAATTTTTTATCCTGTATAACAATAATTTGTTAAATTTACATTTAGTACCTACATTTTTGTAAAAGCTTTTATTATATGTAAGTACCATCAAGTCCCAATTATCATATATGACAAAATATTGATTCTTAAGACAACTAAATAACCCCATACTTGGTTTTGTTAAGATGTCCATAAGAATAAATAAATGAATAAATATATACGGATAAATCACACAGATTGAGCTAACCATGTTCGAGACTTGTGTTATGTATGAGATTACTTAATATATTTTATAACAAATACATATATAGATAAACATCCAATACCCAGGTCAGAATAAGAAATATGGATTCAAAATAAGAATGATAATTTCCGGTAATCCGGATTCATCATAATTAGTTCCGTAATTACTTATTGCATAATTATTTGGTTTTCATGTCAATGCGAAATTCCGGAATAATCAGATATTAACAAATCGGTAACGTCAGAGTAACTTTCTTGCTTTTTGTAAAAATATAAGCACAGTACATACATATAAGTAAACATAAACACAAGCTAAATTTATATTGTAAAAGTTTAAAGTCCTAACATAGCTGTTTTATAGTTTTTAGTGTACAAATAAATATGAACTGCAGTAAAAAATTTGTATTCCGTAAATTGCAGCTCGAGATTTAAAAAGGCGTGTGGAAATAAGAGCTGCTAAGACTTATTTCAAGTTTAATAAGATTTGTAAACGCAGTAAGTAGTTTACGTTCCCCCTTTACTATTCCGTTCCCTCTTTAATATCCGTTTTCATCTCTCTAGGGTGAAACTCAATAGACGAATACGGAACAACCGCGTTCTTCGGGCTTTAACATTCCTCAATTTTATTCAGAAAAATACTTACGAAATAAGTTGAATACAAAATAGAACAGGGTTCCGTACTATTATCTATTTCATCACGTTTGTTGTATTCTGTGAATACTTAAATCATCTTCTTGTCGCCGTTATTAATATCGAACAAAAATAAGTTACGTTTGTTGTGTGGGAGCCCCCCTTAAATATTTATTTTATTTTGTTTTTAGTATTTGTTGTTATAGCGGCAACAGAAATACATCATCTGTGAATTCAATTGTCTTGCCATAATGGTTCATGAGATACAGCCTGGTGATAGATAGACAGACAGACAAACGGATGGACATGAGTCTTAGTAATAGGGTCCCGTTTTTATTATCCATTGGGTACGGAACTCTAAAAATGACTAACATCACTAGATGTCACTCATTGAGCTACGTCTCACAGCTCGGAATATGACAACAGTGTTAAGACGATACCTGAATTTTCCGGGGTCCAGTGCTGCCCCCATTTGAAATAAATCATTAGATAGGAAACGGAGACATCATTCGAAATTTTGTCTTGACCAGGCAGTAGATAACCCTTCAAAATTATTATGAACTATTTTTTACAGTTTACAGTGCGAACGTGAAGCTTTTCTACGTGCATACGCCAAAACTGGCCGTTTTATTGCAATTGGGCGTAGAAAACCTTCACGTTCTCACTTTGAACTGTAAACAATAGTTCATAAAATAGTTTGAAGGGTTATCTAGTGTCTGGTCAAGACAAAGTTTTAAATGATGTCTCCGTTTCCTATCAAATGATTTATTTCAAATGGTGGCAGCAATTGACACCGGAAAATTTAGGTATCCCCTTTACTAACTACCTACTTGATAAGAGAGACCGTAAACGTGGCAGCCCTACCGATTCTAAAGATCCACCTTCATATCTGTCTCGAGATTCATCTGGAGATGTTACTATTCAGAATTAGTATGCGCTTTGTATCACAATAAAATGTTTTACTTATTGTTTATCAAAGAAGTAGCTACTTTTTTGTTATTAAAGTATTTTAAAGCCTTTTATAAGGCTCTTTATTGGCTTTATTGTATTTTTATTATTTGTTAATAAGATAAACCTGTCAATAAAAAAGAATATCCAATTTCATTGATATGGAATGATTAGCTTTCGGCTCAAAAAATAAGCACGTTGTGTTAGAAGGTATATTTTAAAGTTAAGTTTCACACTTAACGTTTAACACAATATCTAAAAATGACAAAATATTAAAAAATATTTTTATATTGACGACCCCCGTGGCGCAGTGGTCAATATGCTAGTCCGCCGCCCAGAAGTTCCGGGTTCGATCCCCGGTCAGGACAAATTGTAAAATGGCCTTTTTCAAAATTGTCCGGGGTCTTGGATGTTTATTATATATAGTATCCCATAATACAAGTGTCGAACTTACTTTGGGGATTTACATTTGGGGACACGAGATATTTTAAAATTACACTGATTTAGCTTCTTCCAAACATTGCCCTCCAAACTGTCGCAAGCCGTCACACCAACGCTTCCGGGCCTACCTCTTTTCCTTCGGGAGACCATTTTGTTACCAAGAAGCCTACATATCAGGATGCATTCGGTAAACGTGTCCCGCCCAATCTCACTTTAGTTAAGCGGCTTAGTGTCCGAGACATCAGCCATGCCGGTTTTTGAACGAAGCGTTGTGTTTGGCACCTTATCGAGCCTGGTGACACCCAAAACACTCCGCTCCATTGCTCTTTGGCAAATCTTGAGCTTGGATAAAGATAAATTTATATTTGACGAAGAAAATATATTAGATGTAAATGAGGTTTGCTCCTAAGCTTATCTTTTTAGCTTAGTTGATTGAAATAGAATAATGACTAGGCTGTCACGCGTTTACTTTTGAATTTAAGTCATAATTAATAACGCTCGTCTTTATTAACGAGCCAGGGAAATACTGTTAGAATAAACATAGGAGGAAGCTTCTACAAACGGCTTAAATCCGATATTACATTTTACTTCTTAGCGCCACACAATATTTTTTTGTAAATCTGTGTGATATACCAAATGGTTATAATTTATCACTTTGTGTTGATTTATATTATTTTAATTGCAAAAATCAATCTTAATTTTTGTTGTACTATGGCTGGCAATACTTTGGTGCTAGCAACCCCTACTTATGTCATCTCTCTTCTCTATGCTCTGTGCTAGGTGTCAGACATATTAAACTTCCAAGAGTTCTAAGTAAAAGTTTTGGATGAGGGGGGGGGGGCAATATATATATATATATATATATATATATATATTAATATGCCGCCCCTGTTGGTTTTGCCACCTACTTGATTACCAGTACCTTGCTTTCTGAATAGTACGGGGAATGTGCCCCCACCCGCCCTCCTCCAGATTCGACCCTGACACCTGAGTTGACATAAAACTACCTAGCCCTACATGCAATCTGGTTAGCTGTTTTTGTATGACTGAGTAACATTATATCAAAACTCACAAACTTTCACATTATTTTTATAATTCAAGTTGGGGCAAAAAAAGAATTGTATGTATGTATGTATGTATTTCTGTTATGTTACTTAACGACTTCTGTGCCGTAATGGTCATCATGCCAGGCTGTTACCTGGACGTCCCGGGTTCGATCCCCGGTCAGGTCAACATGGAAAATGCTCTTTTCCTGATTGGCCTGGGTCTTAGGATATTTATCTATGGGTATATACTTGTATGTATTTGTTATAAAATAGAGTTTTGTTGAGTTAGTATCCCATAACACAAGTCTCGAACCTACCTTGGGGCTAAATAGTTCGAACCGTCGAACTAATGTAGTAACTATTTATAGAATTTTTAGTTTATTGGGCATCAAAATGGGTTTAGCCATTTTTTGGTAATAGCCACCCATTTTGGTGAAAAAAAAATTATTGCTAACCGCTAATGAGATTTGGATGAAACCACCCGGGAGGTGAAAGTCCCACACATTGCGGATTTTTCGCTTTGAACGAGGCGTTATCTTTAAATTTATCTCGGACTAAATATCAAAACCGCAATTAGATATTAGTTTGTTATTATTTGTAGAGATGTCGCACTACATAGTCCGGTCTTCTAGGAGGTCTATACCATATAGTACTGTAATATAAATAAAAGTCTATACATTCAGTGTTAAAGTATAGTCCAGTCATTAAATAAATATCGACAAATTCCTACAGTGTTGATTTCTTATCCTAAATGTTATTATGTTTTTGGATAGCCTTGTATAACTTTTGCCGCATTCCTCCAGAAGTATTATGAAATAGGGGGGGAAATGCTAAACGACCTTGCTCTTACAAAAAAATTATACAGGAGAGATTAATGTACACTATCAATTAATAAGACACCATTATCTATACTATAATAAAAGAGTAAAAAAAATGTGTCTGTACATTGAAAATTTTTCAAAAAAAAAATATTTGTGGCGATGGAGATATAGTAATAGAGTAAGAAAATAAAAAAAAATGTCTGTCTGTTTGTCTGTTTGTCTGTTTGTACACGCTAATCTCCGGAAATACTGGACGGATTCGAATGAAACTTTTTTTGTTATATAGCTGTGAAGCCTGGGCAACATATAGGCTATAATTGATTTTGGAAAATGGAACACATGATGCAGAACTATAATGGTCCAGCTAAACTATAAAAAATATTAAAATGCCGCCTTAGCAAAAGTTGTTAAGTCTGATGAGAAGAAAAGAGAGAAAAGAGAAAGTCTTTTTGTTGAGTTATAATACAACTGGCCAAGCGCGAGTCGGACGCGCGCGAAGGGTTCCGTACCATAATCTATGAAAAATCACGTTTGTAGTATGGGAGCCCCCCATAAATACTTATTTAATTCGATTTTTAGGGTTCCTTACCTAAATGGGTAGAAACGGGACCCTATTACTTAGACCGTCCGACTGTTAGTCTGTCTGTCTGTCTGTCACCAGGCTGTATCTCATGAACCATTATAGCTAGACAGTTGAAATTTTTATAGATGATGTTTTTTGTTGCCGCTGAACAAAAACATACTAAATGTATACTATAATAAAATAGTAAAAAAAATGTGTCTGTACATTGAAATTTTTTCAAAAAAAAAGTTGTTTCGTCCGAAGAAGAACTTATAAGTTCAGAATTTGCGGACCTTCAGAGCATAACACACCAGAAAAATTCTTGGATATGTGAACGCGCCATATTGACACCAAAAAATTAAATATCAATTATTATAGAACTTATGACGCAAATTATTGTTAATTTCTTGGATAGAGTTGTTGACGACACCACCAATTATCCAGTTGAGTTTCTTAATTCACTTGCAGCAAATGGACTTTCGGCTCACAAAATAAGTCTTAATGTCGGAGGGCCAATAATGCGAATGCGCAATTTGACTCCGCCGAAACTGTGTAACGGAACCCAACTTAGTGTCTCAGCACTGTATGCCGAAGTTCAGCGGCTGAATTTCAGCCAATGCATGCCTGCAATGTTATTTGCATTACTAGCAACACATAATGCCGAACTTCCGATGCTTTTGCCTGAATCGGACCCGTACCCGTACCCGTACCCGTACCCGTACCCGTACCCGTACCCGTACCCGTACCCGTACCCGTACCCGTACCCGTACCCGTACCCGTACCCGTACCCGTACCCGTACCCGTACCCGTACCCGTACCCGTACCCGTACCCGTACCCGTACCCATACCCGTACCCGTACCCGTACCCGTACCCGTACCCGTACCCGTACCCGTACCCGTACCCGTACCTGTATCCGTACCCGTACCTGTACCCGTACTCCCTCTTCCGCTCCCGCCGCCGCTCCCGCTGCTGCCGCCGCTGCCGCCGCCGCCACCGCTCCCGCCGCCGCCGCCGCCGCTCCCGCCGCCGCCGCCGCCGCCGCCACTGCCGCCGCTGCTCCCGCTCTCGCCGCCGCCGCCACCGCCACCGCCACTGCCGCCGCCGCTTCCGCCGCCACCGCCGCTGCCGCCGCCGCTGCCGTTTCTGCTCCCGCTCCCGCTTCCACTCCCGTTCCCTCTTCCACGTACCCGTTCCCGTACCCGTTCCGCTCTCGCTCCCACTCCTGCTCCCGCTCCCGCTCCCGCTCCCACTCCCGCTCCCGCCACCGCTCCCGCCGCTGCCGCCGCCGCTGCCGCCACTCCCGCCGCCGCCTTCACCGCCGCTGCCGCTGCCGCCGCCGCTGCCGTTTCTGCTCCCGCTCCCGCTTCCACTCCCGTTCCCTCTTCCACGTACCCGTTCCCGTACCCGTTCCGCTCTCGCTCCCACTCCTGCTCCCGCTCCCGCTCCCGCTCCCACTCCCGCTCCCGCCACCACTCCCGCCGCTGCCGCCGCCGCTGCCGCCGCTCCCGCCGCCGCCTTCACCGCCGCTGCCGCCGCCGCCGCCACTGCCGCCGCCACTGCCGCCGCCGCTCCCGCTCTCGCCGCCGCCGCCACCGCCGCTGCCGCCGCCGCCACTGCCGCCGCCGCTTCCGCCGCCGCCGACGCCTCCGCCGCCGCCGCCGCCGCCGCCGCCGCCGCCGACGCCTCCGCCGCCGCTGCCACTTCCGCTCCCGCTCCCGCTCCCGCTTCCGCTTCCGTTCCCTTTTCCACTTCCGTTCCCTCTTCCGCTCCCGTGTCCGTTCGCCGCAGACGCGCCAAAGACGGAAGATTAAATTCTCATATCGGCACATCACTACAGTCCGGCGTTTCCACCGAACTTCAGCGGCTGAACTTCAGCTTATTTAGTGTGTCATCCCCACCGAACTTTAGACACTGAACTTTAGCCGCTAAACTTCGGCATAGTCTGCTGAGACACTTAAAGTTTACTGTGAGTGGTGCCAGTGAAACTGTATTTATTCCGCGTATAACAATTTTCCTTTTGAAAATACACAGTTTTACAAATACACAGTGTTTACTTGCTTTCCTATGAAAATAAGTCACAGTTTTAGAGACTTAAAGCTGCTGATGTCGATCTAAGGACTGCTTTTTCGCATGGCCAACTTAATGTGGCTTTCTCCAGGGTTAGTAACACTTCAGCTCTTTTCATATTGGCTCCCGAAGGAAAGAATTAAAATAATATTGACTTTTAACTCCTAACACTGTTACAAGTACTTTCTTATCGCTCTCTATCTTTCTCTCTCATTAGTTGTTATTTATATTAAAACGCCGGAGTCATAAAGTCCGCGCGAACGAAGTCGCGGGCATCAGCTAGTCCTATGATAATAAAATAAATATAATAAATTTTTATTCAATTTCTTAAAAATGATAATATAAACATTATAGTCACACATTATATAAAGAATTACGAAAATAAATGGTGCCTGAGCTAGGATGAAAAAACCCTGTGTTTCAGGCATCCTGTAAATAAGTTATTCAGTTTTTAATAAGAGATTTCAGTCATGTAAATAAAATTAGCTTTTCTATAAAAAGTTTCTACTTATAAAATTATACGAATGGAGAAAATTAAGGAATACGAAAAATATATATCCTCTTCTTTTTTAGTCGAGATATCTTAAATCAAGCTTTTATTATTTATGACTATGAGTAAACATGTGACGGAAAATCTCCCGTGTAGAAATTATTTTTGGAAAGATACTAAAAATATGAGTATAAGAATGGTATTTAAAAAAAATCTTGTATCATGTTTAAGAGAAAATCTGTAATTTACAGTTGAAATGGCACATTCTAAGAAATTTCGAAAAATTATCTGCTGTAGGTTTATTTGTGAAAATTCCATACAACAGAAAATTCACAGCCCCGACTAGTAGGTATAATACCTCTAAGTCCTATAAACAACAAGTTTGGACACTTAGTAAAAAACCGAAATGGTAACGGATTCGGAAAAAATCGTCAGACCTCAAGTTCAGAATATCCTGTAAGGCAAGATAAAATAACTGCGTAATTTAATGAGTAAATATCTAATACTAAAAATCGAAAAATAATCTATATTTTAGAAAAAAAATAACGGGTTGCATTCCGGGAGTGCTGGCACAAGTGAAAACTTGAATATTATTTTTGATATTCAAGTTTTCACTTCTGCCGCTCTCATTTTTTATATTTTGGAATGGTTGGGGAATCATTTTGGACGAATTGCTTTAATTATCAGTATAAAAGTACTATCATTTATATGGTAGGATACAATATTTATTTATTTACAGCGTGCCACGTGCATGCGCCCTGCGCCGCCTAAACGAAACAGCAGGCGCAGGCATACATTATCGCCGCGCCTTAGAAAGAGAGAGGGATATTTTCTCTCCTACGCCGCGCCAGCTGTCTACTATCCATCCGTCTTACGAATTTTCGATCAGGTCACGTTTCCTGACGCGAGTTTAACATTTTTTACCCATTATAAAAAAAGTCTACAACGCCGCTAAAGAAGTTTTCACTTCAAAAATAACCGACTTCAAATGCATAAGGATCTCACAAAAAAGTAAAAAATAATCAAACTTAGATTTTTAACACAACAAAGAGTTTTAAAATAAAATATGTGCATATACATACAATAATCGTTGTAATAACTAAATAAAAATAAACAAAAACAAAAACCTTATTTAACCTATCTGTTACACGAATTTTATATTCTTCTATATATACACACAATTTAGCTTAATACCTACCTAAACCTTTTTATCTATTTACAATATTATTTAACTACTACCAACGGATCAGATTGAAGTCGGTGCCGAGCTAAATAGAATAATAGGTACTCGTATAATCATCTCGCGCGTTGATTGCCGCTTGCCAACATACTATCTATCGTGGTACCAGAAGCACATTCGGGCACACATTTCTCTCTAACCAATTGCTTTGCTATGATAATAAATAAGTCGCAGGGTCAGACGCTTAAAGCCGCTGGTGTCGACCAAAGGCCTGGTTTTTCGCATGGCTAACTTTATGTGGCTCTATCTTCATTGTTAGTAACGCTTCAGTTCTTACTTCTTTTCATATTGGCTCCCGAAGGAAAGACTCCTAACACCATTTATAAAGGAAACTTTCAAACTATGTTTACAACATTAAAAATTAAATTAAAAATTATATTATTTTATATCGTTAATATTAATTTTATTAATATTAACTATCGGTATCGATAAAACTGTAAACTATATGGATCACTATTAGTTATTAGACCACTGATTTCCACCGTGCCGTTTCAGGTCGTAGCAACTTATATTTTTAGGATTCCGTTGTATAACAAAGAACCCTTAGAGTTTCGCAATGTCTGTCTGTCTGTCTGTCCGGGGTTATACTTAGAGACAACTAAAAATCTGAAACATTGGTATATTAATCATACTGACAAAGGCTGTAAAATTAAATCAATTAAATTTTTTTTTACGGTACAATCCTATTCGTGTAAAGCAGGAGTGATTTTTTTCTCAACTAACCCATCGTGTGGGGTATCATTGAATATGTCTTTCTAAAATATTGTGAGCTTTGTGAACACCGTAACTTGATTTAAGGATCCCTTTCTGCAAATTTTTGTTAGGATCAAATGTCCTCCCCCTCTATCTACTAAACGGTTGTATATAGACACGTGAAAAAATTCACAGCAGTAAACTATATACTTAACGAAGTTTAAAGGAATACTATCAAAACTAAGTAGGGTTAACAAATTAAACTGATAAAATATGCGACGAGCTTATAAAATTTACTCGGAAAAGTAAAATTTTATATAAATTCAGTAGAAAATTAGTTTATTAGTTAGTCAGCCGAGCTGATGTTCATGATATTACCTATTCATCAATAATCTGGCAATGATCGGCCTCCATTTGTAATAGCTCAATCCTACATCTCCTGGTAATGGACAATTGGAAATTTTAGAACGTCGGAATACCTAGGATTTGAAAGCGTACGCATTACGTGATATTATCAGATATTCAATAGCTTTCAATTAAAATATTTTTATAGAATCTCAATTCGTTAGGAAAATACATTAATTTTCATATTTTAATAGCACGAACTGTGGATTATCGAGGATTATATCACACTAGCTGAGCGGAAGAGGTACTTTTTTATGAAAATCATTTTTTAGTCTCGTCTCTCCCTTAATTCTGAGTTTCATCAAAATCGTTGGAGCCGTTTCCGTGATTTTCATCATATTTATATTAAAAAAAATGCTCGTTTAAAGTATAGGATTTCTGTAATATTTTATGTCGATACATTATATCAAAAGATGTAACATTATTTCCCAGTATCGCTCAGCAAGCACACGGCTGATCTGTAGCCGTGTCACGGAGGCGCCTTCCTATTATGATGTTTACTTTATCCACTTGTCAAACAGTCTATAAGAAATCTTGCTTACGTGGGGTTAGGATAAAACGCCGTTTGAATACTCAAATGATAAATGGCAAAATCATAAAGACAAATAAATTAAGTAAAGATTAGCTTGTAAAATAACCGACCAAGTGCGATAGACTCGCGCATAAAGGGTTCCGTATCTTTCACGTTAATTGTATGAGAGCCCCCCTTAAATATTTATTTAACTTTATTTTTTAAAGTATATACTACTATATATTATGTGAATATTTCAAGTGTCTACCTTTTGCCGTTATTAATATAAAGCAAAAAACGGCAAAAACATCGCGTTTGTTTTATTGGAGCCGGGCCCCTTAAATATTAATTTTAGCGGCAGCAGAAATATATCATCTGTAAAAAATCAAATGTTTATCTATCACGGTTCATGATATATATAGCCCGGTGACAGACGGACAGACAGATAGACGGAAAGCGAAGTCTTAGTAATAGGGTTCCGTTTTTACACTTTGGGTACGGAACCCCTAAAAACGGCAAATATTATTGGGTATGGATTTGATTTTTTATTTTGTTCTCAACTAAGATACAGCTCTGGTTGAATATGATCACCTCTTTGCTATACAGAATAAATTTTTCCCGGGATTTATTTTTCATTTTGCCAGAATGCCTCTTGGGAAATGTAATCCGTATCACTTAGGTAACTATGTGTTGTTAAAAAGTGCGTATAGTCACTAAGATAGATGGTATCCTAGAAAAACGAAACATTGAGTCGAAGTGTCTTATGGTACTCCGTTCCTTATCCTAAAATCTTCTGTCCGAATGTCATAATCCTTATCAAGTTTGCTATAATCTTTAGTATCCATAATGTTCAAATATCCGTAATTTTCATTTACCTAATTATCTTGAATCATAACACTTTTGTGCCATAATATAAATTGCAATAGTAATTGAATTTTTATTTTAGATGCTATAAATGCACATGTCCTAGGTGTTGTATTCTATAATGTATGTTAGTCCGAATGATAATTTTTAATAAGACTATTAGCTTAAATCACTAGGTTAAAATTAGGTTTTAGTCACCGAAAAGAATTGCTGTAAAACCGACTCCTTGTAGTCTTGTCGTAGGCTCTGTGGGGTGAGGCGGCCGGCGGGCTGAGGAGCGGGTGGCTTGGAGCGAGCCGCCGAGGCTTCGGTGGTGAGTGAAAACTTGCACGTCGCCAGTGTTGCCTTAGGTATGGATTTGTCTGTATCTGTCACGCCCGTGCCTCGTCTTTTCTACATGTTTTCAAAAGTCACGACGTCTTACGTCTTTTCTATGTGCTATTTCCAGCGCTTAACGGCGGTATAGGTAAAAGAGAACATAAGCAGCTGCCTCTATGCAAAGACTATACTATCTTCGCATGTTCATGTGCAAATCGTCCGTTTATTGGAAGAGGCCTAATAATGATACAGACAGTAAAAAAAATATACTCACGAGTATAAGTGATCGTCGGAGACGTTGGCAGAAGAATTACGCTTCTGTATGGAGTGTCGTGAGTCTCCCCGAGTGGCGGCGATGATGTAGGCCCACATGGCAACCCTGCCTGGCAGCGACCAACATCAGGCTGCAAAAATACATTGCTGTTAACTTTTGAATTACTGGCTTATACAAGTGCATATCAGGCTACGCTCAGAGTGAAGATCCGAAATTAACCGGTACAATATGGGAAATTGTTTTTTTCTTTAAAGTTCAATACATATTACTACTATCAAGATTTTTCAAGCTAACAGTTAGCTTTGAAGGAGAAGAAGATGCTTAACTTGTACAAATGATAGTTTAAAAATTTTTAAACGTTCACTGAATTGAAGAGTAATCTTTAAAAACCGATCGATGTTTTAATATACCTACCCAACGATGCACCTACAATAGGGTGCATGCGAAAAAATATCATCCCCCTTTAAGTAGGTATAGGGGAGCCGGCCCAAAAAACTATTTCTTCAACACTTAAGACGAAGTGGTAGCTAAAGGGGCCCCCTTATTTGAGATAAATTGTTTAAAACTAAATATGGTTATAATTAAAAATTTTATTTGTATCAATGTCTAGAAAGACCTTTATACTATTTTATGAATATATTATTATTATTTATCAATTTATCTCAAATGAGGGCGCCACTTTAGCTACCACTTCGTCTTAAATTTACCACTTTGTCAGCGTAAGATACGAGTATACAACATGAAAGGGTCATACCCGTAATACATCGAACCACGAGCTATAACTAGATCACTATAATTTATTGATAATGAAATAGAAGTAAAAAACAAAAATAAATTGACATTCCCATAGAAATTGCCCGGGTGGCTGCACACTTTCGTATGGAAACGCCGATTTTTTTTAAATTTTTGACTGTTATTTTAGTTTCATTATATTATAGTGATCTAGTATAAGCTCGTGGTTTGATCCAAGTGTCCAATCCAAGTTGTATATCACCTTTTGATTGTGAACACCGATTAAATCATAAACATTTTTTTAAAATAATTATTTATATCTTCCGGTTCCATCATCAGAACAGCTCAATGACTCCATAATATTGTATTGTCATCCGACATTCACAAGTATGCAAAATTTCAGCTTAGTCGGTTGCGAATAACTGGTTGAAAATTGAGTTGCAAGATTTGACTTAAACAAACATTCATACTTACATACACGATACATTGCAAGTTTAATAAAAGCTTGTAAAAAGGGCAAAACGAAGGTTAAAGTGCTATTTACATGCCGCCAATAACGCTGCCAGGTGTCAATTATTGCAATCGTAGTAGACTTATGCGACCAGATAGGTAAGTACAAAATAAACCGCTCACCGAAAACTTCCTCGTCTGATGGAGTTATGAGGGAAAATGTGATAATATCAATGACATACAGAATCAAATATGTACCTAGTATTGACATTTCCTAATATAATCCAGCGGAACGACCGCCTGCCCTTCGGATAGCGGACACAATGGTTTAAAGCTATAAGGATACCACGATGGTGCTCGCATGTTGACTCGACACGACCCTGCTTGTGGTTATGGTCACTCGGGTTTGCTATAATGGACCTTCAATCTAACCTTTATAATGCCTCTGATGATATGAATAATTATGTAATAAGTCGTCGTTGAGACTGGATAAAAATAAACACCCCATTGAATTAAATCATAACTTTTCATAATCTTTACTCAAACCTATGGAAATTGAAATATTCCGGTGGGTATATCTGTATATACCTTGGGATATGTTGGGATATATTAAAATATGTAGGATTTTCTCGGACATTATACCTTGCACTTAATGCACTACCTTTTCTATTACTTACTGTGAATTATATCTTGTACAAATGAACATACAGCTGAAAGATAAATAGGTTGGTAGACAATACTTAGCGTTTAGTTTTATCTTTTGTATAATCTTTATAATATTGTGCAACAAATATTAGATAATATATAATTTAAGAGTTTCGAAGTCATAATGACATCAGTTCGCCAGCAACCATAACGGCAAAAAACGGCAAAATATAAAATAACATAAATACCCATGCTATTTTGGGATCAGGAGTAGGGGCTTGTAAGTGATAAATAACAAAAGTAATAAATAAATATATTAATATTCAAATAAATTATTATCAGAAAAAGTTCCCTAGCTCCCGGTAGTATTTTCCCATCAAGGTTCGTTGTATGGATTTTGCCTCTTCATACAAGATTTACCCCAGTCTTAATCCACAAATGATGACGTTTAAACTTAACAAACATCAGCACTAATGATCATTAAAACGAAAAAAAAACTTCAACGCTCCGAACAAATTCTTGTTTCTTTCCGCGACACTTAATATGCCTCGCTCGTACTAGTGATGGGGGCTCACCATGGTCGATATCGATTAACACGTAAAGCCTTATTTTACTGTGTTGCAGTTTATGGCACCATCACTGTCTAAGAACAAAGACTTCACATTGCTATGGAGACGGCTTGGTAAAAAAAGATACAATATTTTATATTACGCATAATGATGATGAATTACAATTTACTAAATAAGTGAGTATATTGATAATAAATTAGAGAATAGATTTAATGATACTGAACATTTTTTTATAACAACATTCAATCCATTTCTTTTATTTTAAATAGCTTTCATTATTATATTCAATCAGTCATTATTCAATTCAATGGCAATTTAAAATTAGACACCACTTGTTCTTGAGACCTGATTATTTTATTTTACTTGTAGTTTGCATTGGCATTTGGTAGATTAGGTGAGTAGATAAAATTCAACCATTTAGACACCTATAAGACAAATCAAGTAAAATTTATTAACTTGATTTAATAAGAAAATACTACTAACATGTACTGCTGCGCTGCTTCGGAGCCCGGGGTGAACCTTGCCGCCTTTTATTGGAACAAAGTTCTTTTTCGGATGGTAAGGACTTCGGGGATTGGGGCTAGGCGAAAAAAAGTGTAAGAATTTTTCATCACGACTTAAAGTAAAAGGTAACTTTAAAGGTTTAAATATCTCGTCAATGGCTCAGTTAATAGAGCGTATGACTAAGATGGTCGATTTTTCAAGCCCATCACACAATATATTTAAAAATTTTATTGTTTCATTTATTATTCACTTTATTTATTTCGATTATCTTAGATTAGGGTTTATTATAATATAACTATAAAAAGCAAAATAGACTACAAAATATACACATATTATAAATAACCAAATCGAAATAATTTATTAAGTATTATTATTTTATCAAACGTGTAAGATTTTTCCGTCACTAATTAAAAATTTACTACGAAAGTAACTTCGTTCCAACCGAGTGTTCCACGAAACTCACGTTCTTTTTTTTGTCTAAATATAATAACAATATTAGCAATGCATGTCAACGGTCACCCAACCCAGGATGCCAAAGAAAATTCCAAATCGATCCAGAATCAGAATCCAGAAAAAATAGACGGTTTAAACTATAGTTTTATGACCGTCCGCCTGATGGCAACTCAAAACATAGATTGATATCGGAGTTAAACAAGTAATTATTTAAAAATATATTTTTAAAACAAACTTTTATCTTCAGTAAGACGAATCAAATGAGCCCGAACTCGATGGGCTTGCGTCGTTTGATTAGAGAGTTCCTATGGCCACCTTATTCACAACTCCATTATCAGATCAGCCTGATCATGGTGACATGCAACCATAATATTGCGTTATCACGCGATATACGTATGGATGCAAAATTTCAGCTCAATCGGAGATCGGGAAATGGGTCAAATTTAACATGCAAGATTTGATTACAGAAAGACAAACAGACCGACAGACAACGGGACAGGCGAAACTAAATAAAAGCTTGTAAAATAGTGCACACTGCACTACTAAATTAAAATGTTTGTTCAATGTTGTTTATATAACGATGAAATAAGTTTCAAACAGATATGTAGTTGAAACATGTTCCCAAGTATAATAAGTATCTAAAATTATTTCTAAATACTTAGATAGTAGACATAATGATTTCTACTCTATTTCATGTATGTCTCTGGTAGTTTATAGGCGGCATATTATGAACGCGATGTCAATAGTCTGTAGATACAAACCCTCTAGGTCATAAAGGGTTTGGCCCTCTAGATAGTGAGCACACTGATGAAGATTTGCAACAGCAGCATTAGTTTAGTTCACTTTAAAAAGAAGTTTAAATAGTTTTAGAGAATATGTAAGCAGCCATGGAGACCTACTAGTGATGCACTTTATCTACAATTCCAAAGTAACTAGAGCGAGAATGATTTTATTTGAATTCAAATAATTTTTTTTAGTTTCTTTTCGCGCGAGAAGAACTAAAGTTAATGATTCAGAGCAATTAAGACTTTTATAAAAAAATACGTTTAACCAATTTATAGATTGGTAAGTTGACATGTGCCAATTTTATAGGTTCTTTTTATAGGTGGTATTGAACACCCAGTTCTTCAGCTACGTCGTAACTACTGACATGCCGTTCTTGCTCCACTTTTTCAAAAATAGCATCCATTTTATCCGTAACAGGGCGACCAGAGCGACGTGCATCTTTGACATCAAAATTTCTGGATTGAAAACGCTTAAACCAAATTTGTGCTACTCTCACAGACACTGCACTAGGTCCCATCGCAAATTTTTTCCTTTTTGGTAGTAAAATTTTAAAATGTATCTAATTTCTTCATTAGATTCACTCATCTTGACTGTAAGAAAAACAAATAAAACCACGCATTTTCCTAATTTGAATTTGGAATTATCTTCTTTAAAATTTAAACTTTTAAATGATACCAAAACCAGCCAGGTACAAATCGTATAGCCAAAGTGGTTTTATTACAAGTTTATACATACTATATGCGAAAAGACTTTTTCCCCAACCTAATATGTAAACCGTCCGGGCATTAATATAATGCTTTTCACCTATGAGGTATATTAGCCGCCAACAGCAACCTCGTTCTTGTAGAGTCATGTAGACCACCCAGGTCATGTAGGTTATGGTGTGGCGGGGGTGATCCTTGGGCTACCCCCTGGCCGCCAACAGTATTCTTCCGAAGTGATGCAGACCATCCAAGTGAGGTCACGACCAATTTAGCTACCTCGTATATAATAATAATAATGTCAAGGTAATGTCATAAACCAGATTATATGATAAAAGGAAGTTCAAATTATTATTAATTAGTCCAGGTGATGTAGTATAAGTTATGGTGCGACGGGGGTGGCATAAAGGCCTAAAGCCGCCAACAGTATTCTTCCAAAGTGATGCAGACCATCCAAGTGAGGTCTTGGCTACCTTGTATATAATAATCATAATGTCAAGGTTATGTGATAAACAAGATGATGTGATAAAAGGAAGTTTAAATTATTATTAATTAGTCCAGGTTATGATGCGACGGGGGTGGCCTAAAGGCCTAAAGGTCACCCCCTAGCCGCCAACAGTATTCTTCCGAAGTCATGCAGACCATCCAAGTCAGGTCACGACCAATTTGCCTACCTCGTATAAAATTATCATAATGTCAAGGTAATGTGATAAACAAGATTATGTGATAAAAGGAAGTTCAAATTATTATTAATTAGTTGGGATTACTTCGCCTAAGTAGCTTGTCATAATTCATAATTCCCGGACATTATAAAAAATGTCCCAATTTGTCACTTGGTCCATGACATGTAAATAGGACAACTGAAGCCCGAAGTCCTAATTTCCACCTCAAATATTGTGTCATTCGAATCATGTGGATATTAAGAGATCCGCGTATTATTGGAGCTATAAAAATCGAGTACTGACTTACATACAACCAATATCTGTGATTGATTTGATTTAGGGTAGACTAAAGTACTAATCTTACCCAAAAATATGTTTAATAATATAATCATTTATTCAATAAACTATGTGACAAATTTTGTTAGTTTCATATAAACTGGGTATAAGTAACATGTAGTTATCACATTATGTAAAGATTTTATCACAATAAATTATTGTCATTTTTGGCTCATGGTCCCACCAAATTTGTCCCACCGGACTCAAAATCCTTAGATACTAAACAAAAGCTTTGAAATATTGTCTTCGTTTCTAAGAGAACAACACTGACGTGCTATAATTTTACACTGTTTTTAGACATTCAAGATGCAATAGTAAAGTACAAAAGTATACCTTGGTAAGTCTTAGTTGTTAATATGAGTTTTGGCGCGTTAGCCTGTGTGAGTGTGAAGTAACATTACAATTGAATGCAACACAAGTCTTTAAGTTTACCGGTAAGCGGTATTAAGTTGAGTTAAAGATGAGGCAACATTGAAACCAATTCTACACCATAACACACTCACGTAAAGATACAAGAGGAATTGAAAAGTTACATTACGTAGAATGCACGGTACGTATTAACAAAAGGCCTTTATTTAAATAGCCCCTAGCAAAAGATGGTAATTTCGGGATCAGTGTCTGTCGAGAAGACTGATTGAGGTGTCTGTCTACTGAGAGGTGAGTTCCTTCCCGACCTTGAAGGGTTTTTGTCGTAGGAACAATTTTCTAAGTGGAAATGTAGCCCTTTCCGGGAATTAGGAATAACCACCCATTCGTTTTGAAAAATAGGGAACTATATGTCTGTTTGTACTTATTGTTAACATAAAAATTGGGTGTAAATTTTTACTTGAGTCTGAACAACTTCTCATATGAGCATAATGCTGGGACCTATAAATATAAGGTACACAAAAAAAAATCCGGCACTCGGAAAAGTATGGGAACATAGACACATTTTTAAAGATCCCGCAGCATTAGTCCCACATGAAAAGTTGTCAATATTGATAGGGTGAGTCACCCCCTCAAAAATAAGTCGACTGGTTTACAAACGGTATTCCAGGCCGTTTTGATCTAAAATGACTGACTACAAAGTCATGAACGTACAATAAATAGGTACCTTCCAACTAATTGGTAAGTCGTAAACCTACTCGGCCCAAAGACATTAAAAGGATATTAAGAAAATATTCTTGAATTCTCTTTTGCCGACCTTTAACATTATAAAACGCATTTTCTTAAGGGGATACCTAAATTTTCCGGGGTCCAGTGCTGCCCCCATTTGAAATAAATCATTTGACAGGAAACGTAGAGATTATTTAAAATTTTGTCTTGACCGGGCACTAAATAACCCTTCAAACTATTATATGAACTACTGTTTATAGTTTAAAGTGAGAACGTGAAGCTTTTCTACGCACATACGCTAAAAGTGACCGTTTTTCGCAATGGTGCGTAGAAAAGCTTTAGGTACTCACTTACAACTGTAAACAGCAATTCAAAAAATAGTTGTTAGGGTTATCTAGTGTCTGGTCAAGGTCAAGTTTAAATGATGTCTCAGTTTCCTATCAAATGATTTGTTTCAAATGGGGGCAGTACCGGGAGGGAATTTTCCAATAAATTATTTGAAAGGAAACGGAGATATAATATAAATTTTGTCTCATGTGGCCCTCAATAACCTTTGAAACTATTTCTTGAACTACTGTTTACATAAGAACGTATTGTTGTTTGTATAAGAACGTGTAGCTTATCTTAGCATTTTTGTAAAAAACAGGCACTTTGTGCATAAGTAACATTTATTTATTTATTTATTGTATTGTTTCAAAGTAAGAAAAATACTTTTAACCAATGGCGGACTTAATGCCAGAAGCATCTTCTCCCAGTCAACCATAGGGATAAACAGAGAAAATTGTGCGGCGCAAAAAGCAAAGTAGTAGAACTTTTCCGCCCTGAAAACTATACCTAAGTTATTTTATTAGGTTTGTATGCCACTTAATTAGTTGTGGAAGTTAGTCCCTCCCTTTGTGACTGTTATGGATCGCAGTGAAATGTTAAAAGATACAAGTAGGTACATATATGGTTAAGCTAACAATCTCTCGTTCTATATCTGACTTATATAAACTTAAAAATGTGACTGCATAGATAAGTATAGCTAGCTACCTATTGTTTGACTACCGTGGACATTTTATAATTTTCAGTGAGCATGTTTACCTACTTCTTTTTGTCTGCATGATAGCCCCCTTTACTTACTTTAACCATTTTTATTGACAATTTAATTAAACCTTTAAACTAAGTATAGTCTCGTAAAATTAAAATATAAAAATTATTTAACGGTAACTTATACTAACGTTTATTTACTTTAACTTAAATTTACTGATTGTTTATAATGTTATTCGATGTTTGCATGACCACACCCAAAATGGGTACATGCATTACTGAACCAATATTTTGTCATCTTATGCAACATGCCAGCGATTAATAAATGAGCATTAGTAACAACAGGCCTATATATGGGTAGTTTTTGTTTGTACGATTTTAAGTAGTTATGACCCCAGAAAAAAATCGTTAGTTATCAGGGACATAAGCAATGAAAGCTTTTGCATTTTATTTTGGTTTTCTTGTGATAAATTCTATGGAGGTATCGACAATTAACATATATAAAATAACATATGAAGAATAAATTCTTATATTAACAAAAACGTACTAATTTTATTTTCCATTTGTTAAATTAGCTTTTAATTTAGAATCTATAAATATCTAAAATCTAAAAATAAAATCTATCAGAGCACGTAGTCCGCTAAGAGCAACAGCATTAAAATGTTGTGACAAGAACCGCCTAAAAGGTTATTAATATTCCCCTCAAAAGCCAGGTGCCACTCCAGGAATAGTTAGTACAGACACAGACACATTTTTCCGTCTTTATTGTTTACGGGAAAGACAAGTCTGGGTCGTGGGAGAGAAAAACGCTTAGTGAGAAAACATCACAAATGTTACAGATAGCTAGCTTATTTTCAATGTTTCGTACCAAGTGTTGTGTTCAAAAAAAGTCAGCTCATAAAATTTGTTAAATTAAGTTTGCAGAACAAAATAAGTCTAAAAAATATTTTTACCTATAAAATAAATTATTCAATATGAATCAATAGAAGTAATAAGTGTCAATTGAATCACCAAAAGCCTATCATGAAGCCTTATCGGCACCGAACTGGCGCGTGCAATAGAAATCAATGCTAAATCAAAACCAACAGCTTTGCTTCATTATCACTCACTGTTATCACCATTGGTTAAAATCAATCAGATTATATGACCGAGTTCAGAGGTACCCGGTCAGCGGAACGGTGGACTTTAGGTTGCAAGCTTTATATACCTTACTTAGCCATACATGTTATAAAATCAATGCAAAATCCCCTAGTGCGTATAATATATGTTTGTTATTATCAAGGTGATACTATAGAATACACCTATACATTATTTTATCTAATACACAAGCACTGAACCAGGTAACCAAAAGATTCTGTCTATTATCGACACTAAATGTTTCAGTTGTTTAATTTCACTTTCTCTTTTAATATACTTTTATTATCTGCTGTCTCTTCTAGTAGGCTTTACAGAGCAAAAATTGGTAATATGCAGTAGGCACTCACAGAGGAAAAATTACCACCTTCGCTGCAAGAAAGAGAAAAAATAAGTGAGCCCTCGGACTCAGCATTCTTTTGGGTACAAAATGTAATTACCCATAATTTCTGTGCGATAATAATAGTAATTCTTTAAACGAATGCATAAAAAGACGCTTGCCGCACATTTTCAAATAAAGTTCTTCTAAAGATGTGGTAGGTACAATAAGTTTTCTGATTTTATATCTTACACATATCTCGTGTACTATTATTGTATTATGTTCGGTATGTACTTACTTACAGTACGAGTATACTGTGTACGAGATGTCCATATAAAAATATAACTTTTTCTTATATTTTACGATACCGTATGGATCTAATAATTGAAGGTCCTTTCACGTCATATGAATGAAAGGATGATGAAAGATGTCGGCTTCGGATTGGATTTCTTAGCGTGTATTGGGTGTATTGTTTATGTCAAGACGTGACGTAGCTCTGCTGTCTGAAAACTTTTTTGCTCAACACATCTCTTACGTGTTACATGATATCAATTAATGACAGGATTTTCTGGCTAGAATTATAATTATTATATCTAATTCTTTGTAAATCCTAATAAAAATAATTTACTCATTTACTATTTTCTAGATACACAAGTCTGCCTCTCCTATTTCTAGAATTTATTAATAAAACGAGTGAAAAAAGCTAGCGATTGATACGAAACCTAAGGTATTTTTAAAAAAATACCATAAATTGACTTAACTTTTGAGTTTCATTTTATATTTTTGCGACATCTTTGCACACAGAATTTTTTAAGGAAATCTCAAATAAATGTCCTCCGGGACATTACATTCGTTATTTATTTAGGTTTGAAAATAACATGGCATACCTACATATAAACGTTTTCAAGAAAGGCCCTTGCCAACTACGCAATGGAGAAAAACAATTCCACACAATTTTTGCTTTTTAATGTCCAAACTCTTTCTGTTTGTGCAGCATTTTATCGTCATCCACGTGCATCTGAGAATTTAGCTACATATCTACCTAATCCTATAAATACAAAAGTTTTGTCAAGTTGACGCCTCCCAGGTCATGATTTATTAAAGTATCCTTCGCGGCGTCTAAACTTTGATATTATTTATTTATCCGCGTATCTCAGCTAAAAGTTTTGTTGCTAGGTGAAGCTGACAAATTAAAATCCGATAGACCGGTTAAAACTTTGGGCCCAAAGAACACAATCATTCACTTAGGAACGACATAATGTAGTTTAGACTTTGAGCTATAATATAAACGAATTGCTACTGTATTCGTAACTCATCATTTTTATGTAGCTTCCAAATTACTGACTTCAGGTCTCTCAGAGCTTCGTCAATCTATCTCCAGCTCTGTCTTTGGCTACGAGCTTTACTTCGGGCCAGGTTAAACCTATTCTTCATCTCCGTCATAACTGTGCACCACTAGGTCTGCTTGAGACGGCCAACTTTACGCTTGCCCTGGGGAATCTAACTTAGGGCTCGTCTCGGGATATGAGTGAGCTTTGTCCTGAGACTATAGCTTATCCAATCCATGTCTATTTCCGGTGCATGATCTGCTTGTTAACTAGCATTTCCCGGCCGCGTTAATTAAAGATCTCCTCAGGTCAGAAAAAGTCAATTCATTACTGCAAGCAGCGGCTCATGAAGATATGGATCTCTTTGGTAACCTTCCATGTTTAATACCCACAAAGCAAGACGGATTTGCAGTTTGATCGGAAGAATTTGAGTTTGACTCTACGGGTCCACTTTTTTGGTTGCCGTATGGGTGGAAGTTGTGAGAAAGTTGACCGCGCTTTGGCTATATTACAAGCCGTGTTATCTGCCGGTCCTCCGGTTTGCGACACGATGCTGCGAAGTTACGCGAAATGTTGCACTCACTGTTCTTTTATTTCTTAAAATATGTCTTCACTGAGCCCATATCCTAGACTCGCTGGTTGATCAAAGGAAAGCCATCACACTTATGCATTCGAAGCAACGTATTTTCCATCACACCCACTATTCAGCTGTATGATATTTATAACAGATAAATTAAAAGATCTAAGAAATCTTCCCCAGTTTTTTTTGCTAAGGTATTGTTTAGGCAATCAAAATCAAATTACGCCCAGGTTTGTCTAGACACTCCTGAGGACAGACGATATGGCTCAGCCGAAGGCCAGTTTCTTGGATTGATTTTATACACATTCATATGTGAATGTCGAGTAAGTTGAATACCTAATTTTCAGATAATTATGAAACAATTTTCATAGTGAAATTTCTGACATCATAATCAGAGGTTTTTGTTTGGTAGATTCAATAGGTAAAAAGAGTACCTACTTATTTGTGTAAGATATGGGGTTGTAAGAGAACAGAAGCAACGCGTGTTCAGTTCACGGTAGATACATGGTCCTCCAGGGACGACATACAACTCTAATGCAGTAGGCACAGGATGCTTAATACTAGGCCCAGAAGAATATACCTACATATTTTAGTGAACATCGACTCGGAAAGAAGAAGTTCTTGGTAAATGACTAGGTTTGATGCGTAGGTTTTGGATAGTCCCACTGTTACAAACTTACTTCGTACTTAATTATAAGAAGTCCATCGAGACGCGCCTATCATTTACTCTGCAATGGCGTCGCGGCGTCAGATTTGATTGATTACAGCCACATTCAAACCAATTTTCTTTTATGGTGACCTTTGTAGCATACACACTAGTATATTACGTAGCTAACTGTATATTACGTATTAGATCATTGAAGTAGCAGAAAAGAAAAGGGCAGGGCACATTAAGCGAAGAACCTACGAGTAAACATCTCCTCTCACATGCTTACTGGAAGAGATCTCTTTTGAGATAAGTAGTGCATTTGTACAACTTTTATTTAATTTATTCTCAGTATAAATTTTCCGTGTACCTAAATTGGTAAATAAATAAATAAAATAATGAACGACATAACTTGGGGAGAGGCCTTTGACCAGTTCTGTTGCTGACGTCTTACGACTGAAATTATGATGAAAATGTAGGTAAATTATATGACGTATCAAGTGAAGATCATTCTCAGATCCAATAGCTGAATTAAAATACGTTTATATAAAACCTTTCGGTCCTTTTTTTAGGGCTACGCTAATAACTCAAAAAGCCTATGAGCCTAAAAAGCCTTTAGGCCTTTTTAGCAGCTGTATAGGTTTCAGCCTAAGTCTCAGCCTAAGTCTCAGTCTGCAAAACAAATAAGAAAATAAAAATCAACAAGATTAATTGTTATATAACTTTGTATCGAAATACTTATAATACCTTAGTACCTCAAGCAGTTAATTTTAATATAATATTTGCACAGAATTATATAACTAATTAAGTAGATAATAATAGTACTATGACGTATTCTGTGAGATAATAGCCCAAATTTTGCTTTAAGTAAATACAGTAACGATGAATTGTTTGACAAAAAACCTGAAGGAAGAAAATAATATCTATATTACCCAGGGCGGCGCTTCTGTAGGGGCCTCTCTCAAGTGGTTTATTTATCTTATGGTACTTTTTGTAGACTGACGTACTAACAAGTCAGTCTACAAAAAGAGCTATTTTGAACAAAAATATGTTTTTTTTTAAACTTCTACGGTAGTCCTCACTACCAACATCTCTTTCTATATTGGATAAAACAATTCATTTCCACAAAACCTTAACAGATACAGATAGGTACATTTTCTTTTATCGCAGACGGGATAGACTGAGCCCAGGGCCGTAAAATCCAAAGGCCACGATTAGCGTAATGGGCGTTTAGATATAAGAAGGAATCATTAAAGTGATGGGTTGCTAGCTGCATCGTTTCTTAATATGATTTAAATTTAACCCATTCCTTCGATCGAGTTTTACGATCTGCGCGGGATGAGAGCAGCTGGTACATTCTTTTTTCGTTTCTTCTAGACCAGCATGGAAGAAACCAAAACATCATGGATATAAGGCAAATTTATATTAACAGTTTCTGGGACACTTTTGCCTGCAAACGTTAATCTATTGTTGTTTTCATAGTGTCTTGTTTTAAAAATGGCTAGAGACTCTGTATTAGAGAGTTAAGACATCCTTCTCCCGGCAAGTCTAGTCTTAGATTTGCACACCTTGTAAGCGGCCCGGCAAAATCAATGTGGCGCAACGCCGGCTCTTATAATTAACACAACCTGTGAACACAACACTCGAAGTGATTTGATATCATATGAAGGTAGTATTTCACATTTTCCGTTGATTTATTAGGATATAAACGAATGATTTACAATATATTTGTTCTATTCATATAATTTGCAAAACAGCTTGTAGGTATACAGCAATAAAGGTACTGTAAATTAATTTAAAAAAATTTGTGACAAATATCTCCGGCTCTTGATTCGCTAGCCCATTATATTTACTCCCTTAGTAATTTTTAGTAAAATTCTTTCGCAAGTATAGAAGAACATTGACTGGCAAATATTTCACATTTTACTTTATTAGACAATTTTAAATTATTGAGAAGAGGAATATTTTATTGGTTACAAAATAATATCTGGAGGTCATGGGTTTGAATCTAACTGGGAAGCATACTTAGTGAAAAGTTGTTTCCAGTCTGGTTAGAATATTGCAGGCTTGAATCACCTGATTATCCGAAAAGAAAGAGGATTCCGTGTTTCGGAAGGCACATATTCATTGTGGGTCCCGAACGACATCTAGCGTTTGGTCATGAAATTATTCAAGGATTGGTTCTGGTTTACCCTTTTTGTTGCGGCGGTCAGACGGCAGTCGCCCGGGAGAGCTCGGAGCAATGTTAGCAAAACATTAATCCGATAACGATTAAAAAATAACGATTAATAAGCTAATAGGGATTAAAGATTAACGATTAACAATTTCAATCGTTAATCGTAGATTAACGATTAATTTAATCTAATCGGCAATCCTTAATCCAGATTACGATTAAAACAGGTTTCTTCAGTGGATAAATGATTAATTTATTCAAATTATTATACGTTAATGCAGATACGAGTAAGTTCTCGTCTTTTCACCCAACTGCACTGGGTTTTCGATTGGTTAGGTAGCATGGTTACATAATTTAAAAACCAGAAACCTCATCAAATCATTCCTACCAACCTTTGCGTTCGAAAGTATAAAATTATTATTAAACGGTCGGAGTAACGTCGTGTGTCTAGTTATTTGCTCTGATCGCCAGTGCGCAAGTTTTCCTCGTATCTACAGAAATGAATGGATAGCGGAGTCTCCAGGGAAGGTAAACGACCTTCTTGGTAACAATTATGGCGGCTGTATTAATGTACACAAGTCTTGTATATCTATCTACAATTAAAACATTTAATACAATAATGAACCTTTTTAAAAGTGGTACAAGATTCTTGGTTATAGAAAAATTGATATTTCAACTGGCATAATGCTAATAAATAAATAATAATAAGGAAACACATGAGATGAGGCCGCTTTTAGAAAACGGTTTGGAAAAAGTAAAGTTTCCGTAGTAAAGTATATGAGAAATTAATAAAAAATTAAGAATGGTGTCTCACGTACGTACTTACAAAGGTACTGTTTATTTCCTATCAGTTCAGTAAAAGAACCCTGCTTGTAACCCAAATATGATTTGTTTAAAAATTTGTATTTTCCTCTAAACCATGACTCTACATAGTTGGTACAAACTAAGTAACTATATTTTATAGTGCCCACGCATAGCGAATTTTTTCTTCGCAATCTTTTTTCAATTTAGTGATTGTTCCGAGCATTGTAAGTTATGAAACTATTAAAAGATACCACATACCTACATTTAATAAAAAGTTAATGATTTGTATGATGAATTTTCAGTTCAATTAAGAACTAGGTTCTTAGTGGTTGTTGTTGGTTGTATCCATGTGTGTAAATGGCCATTAGATTTTTTAAGCGAGGTACTTAAATGCGTCTGGCATATCTACCCGACTTTCTTCCTATACAGCACAAACAGCCGAGACCATCGACTAATCGTGCCTTCTAAAATACGGAAGAACTTGAGGTTTTTTATGGCAATCCATGTCTGGGTGTCGCCCGGAGTTTAACCCTTCAAACTATTTTATGAATTCCGTGAAGCTTTCTTTTTGCACATCAACCCTGGAGAAAGCCACATTAAGTTTGCCATGTGAAAAACCAGTCCTTAGATCGACTTCAGCGGCTTTGAACGTTTGACACTGTGACTTATTGTCATAGCAAAGCAAGTGGACATATGGAACTGTGTATTTTCAAAAGGAAAATTGTTGGGGATGAGTGGTATTTGCGGAATAAATACTGTAAGTGGTGCCAGTGAAACCACTGGCACCACTTACAGTGAGAATCTCAGTTTCAGTTATATTTCGCTTCAAAGCATTGACTTTAAGTGTCTCAGCAGACTATGCCGATAGCGGCTAAAGTTCAGTGTCTAAAGTTCGGTGGGGATGACATACTAAATAGCTGAAGCGGGAGCTGGAACGGGAGCGGGAGCGGGTGCGGGTGCGGGTACGAGTTCGACATTCCGATTCAAACAAAAGCATCGGAAGTTCGGCATTATGTGTTACTATTAATGCAAATAACAATGCAGGCATGCTTTAGCTAAACTTTAGCCGCTGTTCTTTGGCATGCTGTGCTGAGATACTAAGTCGGGTTCCGTTACACAGTTTCGGCGGAGTCAAATTTTGCATCAACATTATGAATCATGCAAGTGAATTAAGAAACTCAACTGGTGATGTCGACCTGATCAATAACACTATCCAAGAAAGTATAAACCACTTCATCACCAATAATTTGCGTCAAATTCTTCATTAATTGCTGCGCATTGTTCATTTTTTGGTGTCAATATGGCGCGTTCACATAACCAAGAATTTTTCTGGTGTGTTATGCTCTGAAGGTCCGCAAATACTGAACTTATAAGAAAGAGACCTAACCAAACTTTTAATAATATTCTTGAAAACTCTTGGGCATGTGAACTAATACCGCCAAGCTGGGCTCTCGTATTAATTGTCAATCTGAACTTTTGTATTTGAGGCCACAGATAAGACTGTTTTAATGAGGAGTTAATCTCATCTGCCCTAGAGCCCCGACATAAAACTGGAAGGGTTTGACGAAAATCTCCCGACAACAAAAATGTGACATTGCCTATTGGCCTGTCATCTCGACGTATGTCTCGCAACGTTCTATCTACAGCTTCCACTGCCTTTTTGTTGGCCATTGTGCATTCATCCCAAACGATTAGACAGCAAATGAAAGGTTTAGCCAGTTTAGGCAAGTCGATATCAAAAATTAGGCCCAAACTGATACCGCCTTCACCACGTGGAGTTACTCTCAGCTTATGTTATTATATTGTCCAACTTTAACCTGATATCTTAGATTTCCACATCAGATGATCATCGATTTTTGGTAAACAAATATTTATGCAAACAAATTTAACTTGGTTCTGAACTAGGTGTTCCAAATCTTTGATTTTTAGGGTTCCATACCCAAAGGTTACCCTATTACTAAGACTCCGCTGTCGACCAGTCTGTCTGTCACCAGGCTGTATCTCATAAACCAATGATCGCTAGATTGTTGAAATTTTTAAAGATGATGTATTCCTGTTGCCGTTAAACAAAAGTATACTAAATACAGAATAATATAAATATTTAAAAGAGGGGGGCTCCCATATTACAAACGTAATTTTTCATAGACTATGATGCGGAACCCTTCGCGCGCGTCCGTCTCGCGCTTGGTTTTATTATACCTCAACAAAAAGTTCTCATCAGACTGAACAACTTTTGCTAAGGCGGCTTTTTAATATTTCTTATAGTTTAGCTGGACCATTTTAGTTTTGCATCATGTGTTCCATTTTCCAAAATCAATTATAGCCTATATGTTGCCCAGGCTTAACAGCTATATAACAAAAAACCTTTCATTCAAATCCGTCGAGTATTTCCGGAGATTAGCGTGTACAAACAGACAGACATTTTTTTTTTATTTTCTTACTCCATTCTCCATCGTTCCTAATATTTTTTTTGGAAAAAGTTTCAATGTTTTTACATTTATTTCTACTGTTTTATTATAGTACTAGCTGTGCCCGCGACTTCGTCCGCGTGAAAATCCGTTCAGCAGTTTCGGACATTCGGGTGTACAGTGTGCATACATACACTGACATACAAACAAAAATCTTAAAAATCTTTTTAGTGTTCTGTAACTCCTTATATATCTTGCTCACGAATATATACTTTAATATCTGTATTTGGTGCCCGCGAATTCGTCCATGTGAAATTCAGTTTTCATAAACTCCCTTGTTGACATGACAAATTTAAAAAAATTGTCAGATATAAATTTTGTAAAAAATTTGACTGTATATTTACAGTTCGATTTTTTTATTGTGATGCGGTATAAATGTGATAGTTTATAAGGATCTATAGATGTATGGATATCAGTTACTCATTCATACAACTTATGAATGGATTATAATGAACCCTTACAATAATAATCATAACCTTTGTGTATAAATACATAGGTACGCAGACGAAGTCAGCAGTCAAACGTAACTTCCTATCTGTAAAAGTCTCCGAGGCGCGAGATAGTGTGTGACGTTCTCGATCAGCAGTCAAACGTAACTCCCTATCTGTAAAAGTCTCCGAGGTGCGAGATAGCGAATGACGTTCACGATCAGCACTTAGTCGAGACTCCCTTTGAGAGGAACTCTCCGAGGCGCGAGTCAATGAATTTCGTTCTCGATTAACACTTAGTCGTGTCCGCCTTATGTCATTGGATTCTTGGGATCTACTCATCCGCTTTATTTTCGCTTGTCTAATATTCTGAGACAGATTTGACTTTCTTCGTAGCATTTTTGAAAGCAAAGCACAAAATACAATAATATATATGAATTTAATTCAATGAATCTATGTAGCCAAGAATTTTTTAAAGATAATATCCGAAATATAATACCTAACCAATCCACAAAGCAAGATCACAGCATCCGTATTGCTATAGCCAAATGTAAAACTTAGTTCAATAAATCTATAAAGCCAAGAAGCTTTTGAAGATATCCGAAATATCTTACCAATCCACAAAGAACCCATCAAACATTTTTGTTAAAAATAACGATAAAACCACCTATTATAGGTCGCAAATCTGACAGTGACCAAAATGAGTTACCTCGAATCGACGTGGAATCCACCAAAGTGGGAAAAAAAGCACGTACCGGCTACGTTGATTACACGTAATTTTAGTAATTGCGACCTGATGCTTACTACATAGGCTCTGTTTGCGACGTCGATTGAACGTCGCCACGACGTGTCATTTGGTCGCAATGTACATAATTGATAAGACTTACCTAAACGATACCCATAGGCAGGGATGTTAGGTATTGACAAATAATGCAAATAAAAGAATTTGAAATCTTAAACAAAGAAATATTTACCTAAAATTTAAAACAAAATATTAGGTACATCTTAGCGAAAATTGCCAAATGTTTCTCTTAATAATGTATGGATCCTGTGATACTATCGAAACCTCAACTGAAATATGTACTAGTATTCAGAAGTTATGACAGAATAAGGAATTGGTATACACTAACCGACAAGGCTGAAAACCTTCCTCTCCATTTTTGGAGTACATAGCCGTGTAAAAATTAAATATACCTACCTGGGCCTAAACATAGGTATTAGGTACCAAATAAAGAAATGCTTAAGTTTCAAAGCAAGCTTGTTATATATTACGGGCCAGGTGTTATGAAAGTATTAAGAATTTGGCCTGGGCGTCCAAAATATATCTAACATGAGTACAGCGCCACACAGACCTTCGAAATCTAATAAAAATGGCGTTTCAGAACTGTATCAGATTCACAAAACGGCGTTTGCAATAAGTTCACAGCGCAAGGTGAATAGGAATCAATTTAATTCAGTTGAAACCCAGCTGAGGTAATTCCAATTAATTGTGGACTCTCTTTTGCGGGAGGGGGAGAGCCTGGACTATTAACTAATTAACCGAACGCAACGGCAGCGAGAGAGCTTCCTTACCTAGGCCAGAAATCAATAAATGCACAGTGTTTCTACTCCGTTGATGAATATTTAATTTATTTTAGTGTAAGTACTATTACTTATTAGGCATAATTATTAGATATATTAGGTACTCAAAACACATTTTGCTTACCAGACTCTGGTGAAAAGTGCCTGTGTTGCGTACCTACCCTTTTTACCACTTTTCTAGCAAATAAACTTTGATATGATTAGATATATATTAGAAATTCCTTCAAGATAGATTGGGGGAAAAAAGTTGTCATCTCAGTTGTACTCTTGCATTTCATTATTTGTTTGTTCGTGTGTTTTAGTTAGTAGCCACCACTGGAGTCAGACCAGCCGATCAATACCTATTCCTTATTTTTTATTTAAAAAATTAGGTTTTATTTGACTCCTTGTTCTTAGGAGATTACGCGCCGTCTAAGGAAATACGTGTATAAATGGAATTATGAAGTCACTACCAGTCGTTAACTCTACGTGTGAAGAAAGATGACGCAAGGCGGCGAATTTCTACTACTTGAAACTCAGCAAGATCTTGGTAATTCGATGAAGGAAGGCCTTCCTTTATAAGTTTTAGCCATATTATATGATGTATAATATACCTAAAACTTATAACTTTAACTTTGTGCTGTTTCAAAACGCAATTAAAAGCTTACTATCTGTCCAACTTATGATTTATTTTGTAGTGGATTCATTCGCATTATGCTTATATTTCATTATTTTGTTATTATTATAATTATTTTATATGGATGTATGTATTTTATATAGCTGGGAATTATTTATGGGAACTAAAAACTGACTTCACCCCCAAAATACAAAACAGATTTTCATAAAATTTATATGGCACCACCTGACAAATATGAACTTCGCATAATCAGTAAACAAACGAAAAAACAAGATTTCGACCTTTTTGGAAGTCGGTTAAAAGGGTTCTGTTTCCACCTACAGTTACTGCCGTTGCCAACCTATCATTTATGCTGAAAACGTAGGTAGATCTTTTCAAATTAAATATTTTTTAAAGTTTTTTCTTGATTACCTAAGTGTACTTAAGTATATTTTTAACAATTTTTTCTTTTGTGCTGATTATTAGATTGTCGCATCGTAAAATTTTTATTTAAAGCTGTATTATTGAATGAACATTTATTAAAATTTTCTAGTTTTACTTACTTCACTATTTTAAAGAATGCTAATTTCATTCAATGGTTGGTTTTTAGTGTTATCAAAAATACCAGCGTTTAGTTAGGTACGTTAGACCGCTTCTTACTTGACATTAGGTCTGTATTATTTTTAAGTAAAAATGTACATTTCGCAAAGATCTAACAGGCATGGAAAGTGTTGAGTGACGACCTAGATACCTAAAATACGGTAAACGTATTTTAGGTCGAAAATTCGAGCTTCTACTTCTTGCGCGGAGAGCGGAATTTCGGCGACCAAAGACATTTTGACTCGTCACGTCAGACATAGGTCATGGGTAGGTACTTATATTAGTAATGTACTTAAAACTTTTAATGTGCAAGCGGCGTGGGCAAATCTTTTGTATGTAGATCGTAGGTATCAGGTGTCTAATGTGTCTGAGAGCTTTTCCCGTAGTTTTAATTTTAATATCACATATTTTTCATTATTTATCATTAAGTTTGTTTGTGTAAATAACGGCACCAATCCCCAAATTACAGAAAAATTGTGTTTGGGAATTAAGTACTATACTCATTTAAGAAATCGACCATACATAATTTAGCCTAATTTTTTTGTTGGCGTAGTACCTAATTGTCATACGAGTATCATTGAAACCCTCACATTGCTACATGCCTCTCGAGATTTACGTAAATAAATAAATAATAATAAATATATAGGGACATATCTCCCAGATTGAGCTAGCCCCAAAGTAAGCTTAAACTTGTGTCATGAGATACTAACCCAACGTATGTTTACTCCTAGTTCGATGGAAGGTTCTACGTTGCTAATGTAGGTACTTGAGTAGTTAATATTTTAGGTAAATTATATAATGGAACTTATGGGACCAGACAATAAAATGTTTAGTTCTTAATTTATTTATTATTTTATTGATTTATATATAAGAATTTTAAATAAAATAGACGAAGATATAGAAGTTTTTAAATAATATCACACATGTATAGAGGTATGGTAGTATCTATCCTCGGTCAAAATTATAATATTTGGCACTGTTAAGAGCCTCAACCGATTGAGCTAAAATTTTGCATACTTGCGTAAGTCAATGAGATGTTGTTATAAAACAACATATAACCTCATTGAGAAGGACTCGTTTGATTTGTCTTGACGACCACTATATGTATAGTAGACTAGTGACTAGGGTCTGATCACGGAGACAGAAGGCGGTCGATGGAACTTTAAAACTACGCAACTCCATTGAGTGCAGGGTTATTTAATTTGTTTTGCCTCACTATACTTAAAAGCTAAAAAATGTTTTTTTATTTAAAAATACTTTATTATAAAGACAAGACTATATATCTACAGTCTACAACCTAATATGAATATAAAAAATATACTCGCTCCTAGCTACCTAATCATAACAGTATATTCCCATTTACCGGCAAAAGAGGAAATCTCTACGATATGAATGAAAGTCCCCGTCACGTGTCTCGGGAACCACACAGGCTCCTATGTTATTACGTTTACGGAAAATACCGAGATATAAAAATGTCTTGTCATATTTTTACTGCCCATTTACCCACTTGCCTACTATCTGCATGAGCTAAAAGTATAAACTATCCGAGGTGGATGAGGCTTTTATTTTAATCTTGACTAGGTAATGTACACAGATATAACCATATTTCGTAACTTACACTAGCGGCTCACCCGGGCTTTTTGCGGGTTCTTCCTGGGGAAGTGTTTTAAGCTTTTAAAATCAATTTCTACTTTCTGGAATTATTCTTTTCAGACAGACATCGAACGGTGTAATATACCTACAATTATAGATTTGGTACTCAAAATAGGCTTATACTGTATTTTGAAAAGATTTTTATTTGTCATAATATTAACTGTATATATTTCCATACGAATAAATATCACGTTGTATGGCAATGCTGCCAGCATTCTGGGTACGTTGCTGTAGGGCAAAGAATTACCGGGCCTTTTTTATTTGTAAATATTAGTGTGTAATGAGTATAATTTTTAGTTCCTATTTTAGTTTATTTTTTAAAGATTAATATTAAAACAAGGGTACCTACAACCGGCGGCGTATATTAATTATTATTAATATTACAGTGTATCCCGGATAAAAAAACTTTAAATATTAAACGGACTAATACATATCTCTACCCCTCAAAGGGTCGACATAGACAATGGCCGTGGGATCCCTTCGGTTTAAGTTTTAAATATTGTACGATGGAACAAAACCATTAGTTTCCTACTGCGTCTATCATTTCGCCCTTCTTAATAAGTACCTATATCTACCATTATACGGGTCCTTAGAAAATTACATATTAGAGATGGACAACCACTAACTAACATTAATTGGTTTCATTTTCTCTCCCTTCTATCTACAGGGGTGCCCCGGCCCGGCCGGCAAATGGAATGAAATTGATCAGTGGTTATTTAAACAAGCCTCAAGATTAAATTTGGACATGGGATTAAACGTTTCAAACTCCAAAGCAATTTCAATTATTCAATTTACAAAACAAACAGTCCTACAAACTGAAATAAAAACACCCGTAAAGTTTATGGACAGTATTGTTTTATTTCCAGAAAAAATTGAGTTTACCCACGTTTACATATTTCTCCACGATTTCCACACATGTCTTGATGGGCACTTAGAACATTTCTTATCGTCTAGAATCTTTATTGCTATCTTTTTATTATCACCTTTATGAAACGTTAAATAGAAAATTCTGAAAATATTCGTGTACATACCTCGAAGTGTCGAAAGTCCCAATTTATTGGTTTGGTAGAGTTGTAAGTTGAGAAAAACCCATGTTAAAGTTGTAATTTAAAACACGCGGTTTGGAGACGGGCCCGCTGAAACCACGAGAGGCTCGCGCGAGGGGCGGAAAGCTTCTGATTACAGTACAGAGTACAGCCTCGGCCGGCGGTCGCGTTCCCGCCTCGCCTCGCGCGCGCCGCCTATTGCACCCTTGTTTTGAAAGCTATATCACTTGTTTATATCCGCCATACTGATTGGCATTGACACGTTTGCTGATGCGGTTAATTTTGGAGGTTCATTGTTGGATTTGACTTTGTACGTTTACGTATACGTAGCCGCATTTCGTATATGGAGGCATTCGTTCTGAAAATGCTTATCACGAATTTAGTCGACTGCTTGAACTAAAACGTCTCTTTGTGCTTTATGATAACCAGTCAGTAGTTTCCCGTACTCTTTACAGCGTCTAAACAAATATACTGAACTAGTTGAAGGGTGAATTCAGTCCCTGAAAAACTTTCCCCAAGGAAGATAATATGTATCGAAATATGAAAAACTAATATGAAATACAACTTGTCAAAATACGTATGAAAATGAAATAAAATATTTTTCATGTTCAATGTTCCTTGGGGAAAGTTCAGCATCAAGGATTAAATTAACCCATAAAATAGTTTCAGTATATTCTGTTAGACTTGGTATTTTTCAAAATAGATATTTAATTTTAAAGATTGTTACTAATAGTGTCACTCACATATCCCTAAGAATGAATCGGCCATGTCACAGTATAATTATATGCCATACAAACTTTACCGGCTGATTAGGTATTACTTAACATCGTACAAAGGAAAGCACAAGACCACATGATTTAGCCGAAAAGACTAGTAACGGTATTTTTTCTCAAATTAACACAAAGCCAGTAGATTATAAAAATAAAAAACAAGAAAATAATTAATTATATTTTATTTACTGACAAAAAATATGATTAAAAAGAATTTGTGACTTAATATACAATTTCATATCTTATCAACAGGAATGATCAATATTATCACAACAGGGCAACATGCCGTTACTTATTTCATTTTGCATTAAATTATTAATGTACAAACATACCAGAATACATATTACATTTCAACACAGTCACAAATTTTTATGTTTGTATCGCGTCATATTAAAGACAAAAAAAAGACCTTATTTTTAGACTCTGACTACTAACACAGAAGTTATACCTTCTTTAGTTTCATTATTCTTTAAGTACACTGTTTATTTGCCGTCTAAGGCATTGCAGTTGTCGTTTGTTCGCTAATATACAAATTAGTTATTAAATGACAAGAAGTAATTCAATTCATTGTTATAAAGAGCCACGCGAAGAACAAAGACGTCAATACAACTCAAGGTAAAGGAATTTCAATTCAAGCGCAGCTTTTCCAAAACATGTTTCAAGTTGCCTAGATATAAACTATCAAAAGTCTCAAAGAGATAAAATAATAATAATATAAAAATATAAAGCCTATATTCGTCACATCTTTAAAATTTTGGGCTTCAAGTATTATTATTTTTTATAGGTTTCTGTGGTTACATCATTGAATTACCTATTAGGATTATAGCATTACAAATATATTTATTACTATTCCATTAGGACCAATGTAATTCTTTTAGTTCAAATAGTAGATTGTGCTACAAGGGAATAAGGTAATATTTTGAAGGCGAGGGCGCTTCTTTAAATCCAGAGCGAAAGGAAGGATTCCACAGTTGAATTAAGAGCGTAGCGAGTGATTCTACGGTGGAATCCTGAGTGAAGCGAGGGATTCATGTATATCGCCCGAGATAAAAATATTACCGTACCCGAGTAGCATTTACGAGAAAAACTTGCAAATACAAAACAGAATATGAAGAAAAGTATAACATCTACTCCAACCTACAATTTAATACTAACCTTTGTTTGGTGTCGTTTTAATACAATTAATAGGTACTAAGAAATCATTTTTCGAAGACCACCAGCTTCGAATAAAATGTTCACTTATAATTTTGTTTGCGTGGACCTTCATATCCTTTTATTTTTATAAGTAAACCTCTTCACTATCGGCTTAAACTTACGAAAAAGTATTCACATTTACACAAATAATTACATGTCAATACAAAAAACTTAAAACTTCTGTAATTATTTGAATCAAAGAGAGAAATCGCGCTTTTTTAATTATACTCTTTTTCCAAAGCGTAGAACATAACCTATATTCATCAAATGTTTACCTATATTCATCCATGTTCATGACGATATGTATTCCAAATTTAAAAAATCACGACGTTTGTGCCCTTTATTCTTTATTTAAAATAAATTTCTTTTTTTTTTTGCTGGGCTACCAACATTATTTTTGATTATACATAGATTACACTCGTGTTCAGTTTTCAAATTGGTTTTAATCCCTTAAGATTTTTTTTTTCACAAATGTTTTGGGATGAAAACATCGTTTTTCGAGTAGATAGGAAGAAAAGGAATTTTTCGTTTCAAGTCATAATGGACACTCTATAGTTGTTGTTAAGATAACGACAACGTTTTTATTATTTGTATGACGGATTCATAAGTTACTGAAAAATAAATTAATTAATTGATAAATAACTACATAGGGATTGAGCACGGTTAACAGCATTGGATCGACTTCAAACTCTAATCAAGAAGAAAATCTAGTTTTTGGCCATCATTTATCATTTATCTCATGCGATGACTTCCTTAATAAAATAATTTTAATATTTAAAATATTATACTTAATCGTTAGCCATATTCAAATCCCAAGTGAAATCTTATTTTCTATCCTAGTGAAAGGTAAATAAATATCTTTCCCTTGTTTACATTGCTCTTCATCTCGTACTGTTAATATCATTGCTCAGTGTAAGTTGTATGTATTTATGTAAGATGTATATGTATGTTTATTTTTGATATTGTATACCGCCCCGCAGTACCTAATTTCCCATTACTATTTTCTATATAACAAGGTTGCCTGGAAGAAATTGCTTAGCGATAAGGCCGCCTTTTGCGCATTTCCTAGTTTTTAAGATAATTATGTCCTGATTTATTTATTTTGTGCAATAAAGGGTATTGTATTGTATTGTATTGTATTCAAAGTCAGTTAAGGGGATACCTGAATTTTCCGGGGTCCAGTGCTGCCCCCATTTGTAATAAATCATTTGATAGGAAACGGAGACATCATTTAAAATTTTGTCTTGACGAGACTCTGGATAATCCTTCAAACTATTTTATAAAGTACTGTTTGCAGTTTAAAGCGAGAACGTCAAGCTTTTCTACGCACAATTGCGAAAAACTACCACTTTTAGCGTATGTGCGTAGAAAAGCTTTACGTTCTCACTTTAAACTGTAAACAGTAGTTCATAAAATAGTTTGAAGGGTTATCTAGAGCCTGGTCAAGACAAATTTTTAAATTATATCTCCGTTTCCTTTTAAATGATTTCAATCAAATGGGGGCAGCACTGGACCCCGAAAAATTCAGGTAGGTAGGTAGGTAGATTAAGAAAAAGAGTTTGTGTATATATTATATGTAATGAGCATGTGTACGTTCAATTCTGGAAAAAAGTCAACACAATTTTATTTATAGTGTTTGTAAATACATAAGTAATAGTAGTTTTACGATATGAGAAGAGAAATATTATTTTTGTTCATCTCTGAGTATATCTTACTTAAATAACTATTTTAATATAATAATACGAATTCATAAGTTTATAAATAAGACAAAAACAAAGAAAAATGTAAAATCAATAAAGAAATAATAATCAATTTGTAGGTGCATGTAACGGTTTTAAAAATCGCCTAAGAGCGAATTTAAGCATTTTTATTATACTAGAAGGCACTTATTCTAAAAATACTTGCAGTATCTAAATATACAAGGAATGTACTAGTCAAGACGACGTAAATACTATAATTTACAAAAGTTTTCCTCTCAAAAATGTTTAATAAAAAAATATTTACTTATCAAAATTCCATCAAAACTCTGCATAAATTGAAAAACCTTATACGTCAAATCATCGATAAATGAAATGTCAAGTATTACCTAATGTGATTATTTCAAAATAAGCTTAAGCTGCTCACAAAATATGACAAGTGAGACGAGACTACACATGCGTACGATAATAAGGCTTTATGGTACCAACTGAAACAGTCTAACTATAAAAATAGATTACTACAGACCGTACTTAATACTAATCCCTTTATTCATGAAAAATACAAACGTATGCTAAACCTATTTTAGTTAAAATATGTTTTATTTCGTTCTTTCAATATCAAATATTCAAAAGAGGGAAAATGAAAAGAATGTTTTTACTAAAATAGATTTAGCAATCGGTTGTTAATTTTTATGAATTAGAGGGTTAGGATACAAGAGTGTTTACACATGCCCCTAGGGCGACAGAGGCCGCGCGTTGGATTTTGTATGCATTTGTTCTGACCTTTAGCAAGATGCCTCCGCGGCCGCGTCACGGCACCAACGGATTTGCGACAAACAAGGCGGCATTATGATAATAACCGTCCGTTTCGACAAACAAGGCTGTGGACTCGCGTACGAAGCGTTCCGTGCATTATCTATAAAAAATCACGTTTATTGTATGTATGGCGGCCCCCCTTAATTGTTTATTTTATTTTAATTTAGTTATTCATTTTTAAAGTGAATATATAAGCGTCTACTTGTTGCCGTTATAAATATAGAGCAAAAAAAAAAACGTTTGTTGTAAATTTTTATTTTATTGTGTTTTTACACCAACGGATTTGCGACAAACAAGGCTGCCGCGGCGGCATTATGATAATAACCGTCCGTTGCGACAAACAAGGCTGTGGACTCGCGCACGAAGCGTTCCGTACATTATCTATAAAAAATCACGTTTATTGTATGTATGGCGGCCCCCCTTAATTGTTAATTTTATTTTAATTTAGTTATTTATTTTTAAAGTGAATATATAAGCGTCTACCTGTTGCCGTTATTAATATCGAGCAAAAAAAAAAACGTTTGTTGTATGGGATTAAATATTTATTTTATTGTGTTTTTAATATTAGTTGTTATAGCGACAACAGAAATCATCTGTCAAAATTTCAACCGTCTATTTATCACGGTTTATGAGATACAGCCTGGTGACAGACGGACGAACGGACGGATAGGGTCCCGTTTTTACCCTTTGGGAACGGAACCCTAAAAACCGACGCGCGCGGCGAATGTGTAAACGCTCTTATTCGTCCAAATTAAGTTGACATTGACCGAGTGGTAAGATATGTCAACTTGTTTTGGTTGGATATTGGTTTAGACAAAGCACTAACTAGTACAAAAGATAGCCCACGTTTTATAGGCAAATATTTAGGCGTCTCATAGGTTCGTTACGTGCAATGCGAAGCGCGTTGTTGTCGCCACGCCGCGTGGAATCCGGCCGCTGAGTCCGAATCTGAATCGCCTTCCTCGCTACCTCCAATTTGTGCTCGGGGCTGGAAAACAAATATTAAGGATTGATCGATTAATGAACTTGTCGCGGGCCCGAACTCACAGGTGGGCGTGGCCTAAAAGCATGCTGTCTCACCTAACATTGTGTTCGGGCTAAGAAGTGAAATACACGATAATTCATGGTAAACTGTTAGTGCGTAAAATATATGTAAAGTATTTTGGGATAAAGGGTTTTATGCAAAAACTACTTACTGCATTAATCAATTACAAATAAACTTTATTAAAATCTGCGATAATTAAGCTGTATCGTTGCGGACTGTTTTGGAGATTTTACACTTCTTTTAAAATAAGCAAAAAAAAAAAAGAATCATTGATGGCTCTTAACTTTTTATTTTACTATTCTGTAGCCGCACAGACCAAATAATCAGACAAAACAATATCATGTTAAACTTTGAATGTACAATGTCAACCAGTGGAAATCCCCTCCGAAATTTATATAGAAAAAGTATCGACTAGTTCGCTCTTAAGCGTTACCGCTGAGGATGCAACCGAAAATACGCTCGAATGACGATGATCTTACGTGCAGTTTTGAACTTAATTATTCACCTGGTCAGGAGTGGAAGGCGTACTTCTGCTGTGGGAAGCCAGGCCTCTCCTACCGTTGGCCGCCCGTCGCCGCACCTTGCTGCTCATGGGCGGCGGCATAAGCTTATCATCTTTCTATAATAAAAAAAATGTTACTTGTGTTATATGTATAATCTCTATCAGTGAGAATTTCGGTTAGTACAGCCATAATTAAAGTATAAAACAGATTTAATACTTCTGCTGAGCGGTCGTACACTATTGCTATAGTAAAACCAATCTTAATCCTCAATAAATAAAGGTTATTAAGCCGTTCAATTGCCGGTTTATAATTCGCATAATTTTATTTTATTGTCTTAGTGTGAGTAATACGTCTGTGAGTGTGTTTATAAATATCATTGTGAGTGTGTAAGGATTTCTGCGAAAATTTGTAGGATTGTATGGAGATTAGAAACCACCAAAGGAACTCGCCGGGAATCGGCTTCTAAGAAGGCCACGCGACTGATCCCTATTAAAGCAGGCTATGCGTGTACCGTGCTTTTTTTACCCGACTGCACCAGAAGGAGGGTTATGTTTTTCAAGAGTATGTATTTTTGTATAATTGTTTGGCACGCTCTGCAGCCTGCATGGCTCGATGGATTTTAGTTTCAGAGGTGTCGCTAGATTCGTATTCTGTGAGAGTGACACTGGGTATATAATAAGGCAGTCAGTATTTGAAGGGAAAACTTCTTTAGCGGCGTTGTAGGTATGTATACCTTTTTTGTAAAGGGTAAAAAATGTTAGGGCGTCAGGGCGTCAGGACACATGACCTGATCGAAAATTCGTAAGACGGTAGGAGAGTAGACAGCTGGCGCGGTGCGGCGTAGGAGAGGAAGTATCCCCCTCTCTTTCTACGGCGCGGCGAAAATGTATGCCTGCGCCTGCTGTGTAGTTTAGGCGGCGCAGGACGCTTGCGCGAATGTTCGTGAGTGTTTATGTTACAGAGTGCGACGCGCATCCATGGAAATTCACAACGTTAATATTCAAGTTTTCACTTCTGCCGGCACTTTATAAGTGCAACCCGTCTTTTTTTATTTTTTAAATAATAACTTGTTCGAGAATATGTATGTATGTATATATAATTGTTTGGCACGCTCTGCAGCCTGAACGGCTCGATGGATTTTAAATTGAAAGGTGTCGTTAGATTTGTATTTAATGTAATGCTGCGGCCGCACCTGCGTCTATCGCCCCGAAGCAATGCGCGGCGAAGCTTCATACGTTTTGTACACTAAAAAGTGATCGCGATAAAGTTGTGGTCATACTAGCGGCTTCGTTATTTTTCACGAACTATCGGGCAATAATCCAAGATGGCGTCATCTACGTGTTTTAAATATGGACGATTTTCTTTACTTTCGTGTGTGTGCTAACAATTACATAATGCATTTATTGAAACCTAAAAAGAAACCTAGAAAGAAAAACATAAAAATCTTAACACTATTTTATCGTTCTACTCTATTTTTACGCATTAACAACCGTGGCACCGTCGCACAGCACACGTCTGAACATGTTAAAAACGCCAAAATGAACAACGCTAGTCCGACCACGCAGAGCGAATAGTTAGCGCGCTAAAACCCTTTGATGTACCGCGCAATAACGAAGACGAAGTCCGAATATTCGGGACGATACCCGATAACGGCCGGTTACATTTGCGTGTATCGTCACGAAGCTTCGTGACGATAGGCGCAGGTGCGACTTAAGCATAAGAGTGACACTGAGTACGTCAAAATAAAAAATGGCTAATTCTTGGCGCAAAAATTCTAATGTTTGACACGCTCTGCACCTAAACGGCTCGATGGATTTAAGCTTCATTAGATTCATCTTAATTCTGAGAGTGACACTGGCTATATTAAAAGGCAGTCGGGGTTGTTTTTTAAATAATGTAAATATAAACTTTTATAGACCTAGATTTTTTTTACTGCGTTTTGTGGCCAATAAAGTTTCATAAACCAACAAACAAATGCTCCTTATGAATATGTATAAATAACAGTGAAAGTTTGATAGTTTCAAATAAAACTTATTTTACAGACTAATATCTCTATTTACGGCATTTTTTTATAAGAGCATTTTCACTTTACCCCGCCGCTAATACCATCACCGCAGTGGCGTAATGAAATAAATAATTAAAACCTATGCGACTTATTTGAAGATCCAATGTGGTGGAAAAGATTTATTTCAAGTTACAAGACATTATTAAAAAAAAAAAAACCCCGACTGCCTTTTTATGTTCCCAGTGTCACTCTCAGAATTAATACGAAACTAATGACACCTCTCAAGCTTAATCCATCGAGCCGTTCAGTCCACAGAGCGTGTCAAACAATCATACATACTTTCGAAAAACATAACCCTCCTTCTTGCGCAATCGGTTAATAAATAAACTAATTAAATCACCTGTATGTTATCTGCGGATCCCCATGTCTTTAGTAGCTCGCCATCATCAGACCGTCTGTCCTCGCGGTCTCTCTTCGGAATGTACGCAGAGGATCTGGTCGCGCCCACTCCTAGGAAATTGCTAAACGCTTCCGTAGTCTTCTTGACGCGGACATTCAGGGAACCAATGCGCAGGAAGCTTTCCTTTTCTGTAAGAAAAAGTACTTTATATCAAATTTTACTCTAGTGATTACTGTTTTTGTTTACGTCCCACAACCGATGAGATTAAATTATTTCTACATGTTACTATACGTAAACATACAAACAGAAATACCAGATCCACTCTTGTTAGTAATTACAATATTATGTTCGCTTCAAGTGGTGCTAGGTGCGTTAAAAGTTCACCTATTGGATATGTCACTGGCAATGTATACATTTCCTAGGAAATTATTAATTAACAAAGTATAATAATGGGATAACGTTTGCTATGATTCATCACTATATTTTCTGTTTTATAATAAAATGTAGTTTAAACGGTAATATAACATAGTAAGGTAATATAAAAAAAATAGAATAATGCATATTTGCGAATAAATTTTTTTCAAAACTAGAAACCGACTTCACCCCCAAACTACACAACCAATTTTGATAAAATTTCTATGCGAAAACCTGAGAAGTATACCTTATCAAAAAAAAAAGAATTTTCCAAATCGGTCCAAGCGTCTTCGAATAATCGGTGAACAAACATAAAAGATCGCGACGAATTGATAACCTCCTCCTGTTTAGAAGTCGGTTAAAACTCGCTACAGTTCCAATTGCCTGAACGATCCATAATTAAGAACTAGCATGTTTTTTTGCGTGAAGGGTCCACGGATCGCAGATCCCTAGATACTAATACGAAAGCAGCAGCTATAACCTTATCTACATATTCTTATATGCTATTTGGTGGAACGTAGTACGCGTGCAACACAAACTCACATAATTATTCATCTATTTACACACAGACAAGACATACAAAAAATTACCCTTCGCAGTATTATTACGGACGTGTGACAAGAAGAAATTATGGTGTTTCTAATCTACAACAGTAAGGTGGTTCTCTCTTTTTCATTTCAAGGCTCGAGACGTACACAGAGGCATCGTTCGCGTATGACATAAAGATCACTGGCGCGACTCGCATTTTATAGTCGCCATTTTGTGCCAGCTGCTCAAAATTGACGTAGCAATTAACATTACGCAACCAGTTGTGGAAACTGGATAGATTTAATCTGGATAGAGTATGCGGGTAAGCGTCGACCCAAAATACATTTTGATATAAACATCGAACTTTGCCCAACAAGCTTGGGTCATACTACTCGTAAGTGAGCCCGGGTAATCCAAGATTATCTTCTAGCATTACCCGAAAAAATACTACTATTCACCCAACATGCGATCAACGTGCCTCTTTTGTAAGTACGTTCCGCGTCTGAGAACACATTTAAATCAGTGCAGAACCAAACAAGACAGAGGTTATCTTTTTACAGTCTTACTTGACATTGTATTTTTTGTATTTGGAGAGACCCTTATGGTTGGCGGAGCGGTTACCGTCCGCCTTATGTCATACGACTCAGCTTCTGTAAAGCACTTTCGTAGTTAATAATAATAGATTTTCTTTTACAAAACTGTCGGTGTTGCTTGGTACAAGTCAATGTTGTATCATACAAATCATAATGTATGGCATTCAAAACTGAAAGTATACAACGTTCCTAAACAATACATATTAAAGATGTAAACGTAATTAAGTATTTTTATTTCATCTCATACCTATAGTAAAATTCTAATTAGGTTCTTATAAACAGCTTTGTTTTTGGAACGAAGTTCCTTATCGCGCGTTGCGAAAGAGAGCTAGACGGAAAAAATTAAGACCAAAAGTTGTAACGACACTTTTTGTTCATTCAAATTTATGAAGATAATAAAAACTTGATTTTAGAACGCAGAAAAGAGTTTGAATGTAATTTAGACCTATTTATATTTACTTCATTCCAAATCCGGGTGTCCACCTCTCAAGTTTTTTGGAACGAAGTTCCTTATCGCGCGTTGCGAAAGGGAGCTAGACGGAAAAAATTAAGACCAAAAGTTGTAACGACACTTTTTGTTCATTCAAATTTATGAAGATAATGAAAACTTGATTTTATAACGCAGAAAAGAGTTTGAATGTAATTTAGACCTATTTATATTTTATTTCGTTCTATCCGGGTGTCCCTTGACACCTCTCAAGTTTTTTTTAAATGGACGCGGCGACGTGCTTTTTGGCGCCAGTCGTACACTTTTATTTAGAAGTTTTGTATTTTCAATCTAAATCTATAAAATAAGACAAAGGAGCGCATAAAACTACTCACATACTCGTGTGTAATTATTAAAATCCTTGCTTACAAATCGGTTCTTACACACACATTCGTATTCTAATACCCCTCATTTTCGAAAATGGGCTATAGGACAACAAGTCACACCAGACACTTCTTTCTAAACGTCAAAATAAAAATTGCCTATGGGAATTGTATGAAACAACCAACCGTGACGTCACACTTTTTGGAGTCAAATAACGTCCTTAACATCAGTTATTCTGCGTTGATAACTTAAAAATCTTGTTGAAATTGGATATGATCAATGTAAAGTGACTCTAGTTTGTGATGTTATATTTTATTAACTGTACATAATAATATATGTTTGATCCAGTCATCTACCCAATTTCATAAACTAGTATTAAAGGCATCTTTAGATCTGATTTCATTAAGATCACTATGTCTGAACACGTTTTATGATAGTGTGAATAATGAATATATTAATAGGTATAAGTACGTTTCTGCAACCTCCATATTTATGCAGAACTATAAAAGTATTATGTCAGGAACTTGTAAGAAAAAAATGATCTTCTTCTCAGCGAATTGGAATGATGTTGTTTAAAGGCAATACAATCAAGTACTTACTGCGATAAGAGCCGGGTGATAAGGACGTGTCCATGTGACCAGAATATTGCTTGGGCTTCCTTCCCGACCAGTCTCGAACATTTGGATCAGCATCTGGAAAGAATAAATCGTACACAATAAGTAAAAAAAAGAGAACGAAGATCTAGACTGTATAATATATACAATGATGATGCTGTCAGGGAGCTCGATGGTATCACAGATAAAGTTTTAGAGACTTATTTATCTGAAGTAGGCAAATTAGAAAGTGCCAGCCATCTCGTACGCACTATTAACACAGCAGCAGCGGCTGCTGAGTACGCAGCGGAAAAGAAGCGGGTGAAGTATGCGGTTATGGGACAGCACTATAGATTCATCTCCATAGACGTAGAAACCATGGGATGTTGGGGTGCCGACTCTAAGCGTCTAATCTGGAATTAAGGGCACAGAATACGAAAGAGAAATGGTTACTCCCGCTCTGGCTCATTTCTGATGCAAAGGTTGGCCATTGCCATTCAGCGCGGTAACGCGGCTAGTATATTGGGCACCTTTGCAGCAGAAATGTCAAGAGGCTAGTTGGGATTATTTTAATTAATTATAATTGTATTTTATTTTTATTTTGAGTGTATTGTTCGTATTTTGTTTTTATAAACTAAATGTATGTCCGTGTCATCTAACGACAATTTTTAAAAAAACTACAGGCTAGCATAGCAGTTAAGTTAGGTGCATCTGCTTGATTCATGAAACACGAACCCTGAAATAAATTCCAGCATGAACCCATTCTTTACGTGCGGGGTAGCTTTAAGTTGTCGTGAAAAGTAATTGTACCATCGGATAGATGGCGCCACATGAAAGGAAGCCTTACAATACAGACTGAAGATATGCTGATTGAAATATAAAAATACAATGTTTTGATATTATGTAGGTTTCTTTTGTTTAATTTTTTGTTAGCTTACTTTTATTTGTTTGAGCACCTACATGACTGCACCAAAAAAGGAGCTTAATGTTTTCAGGGTTCAGGTGTGAAAACTTCAAAATACCTGAACCGCTTTGAATCGTTAAATAAGGTATCGTTAAAATCCTGAAATTAACTCAAGAGCTCCACATCTTGCACAATTCAAGACTTAAATGAAGCAAATGACAATGGAGCCGCCGTGGCCAAAAATTGATCAGGTTTATTGTATTGGGGGAGCCTTACGACTCGAGAAAACCACAAATGCTATAGATATGCTATTTAACGGGCTACCTGAATTTTCCGGGGTCTAGTGCTGCCCCCATTTGTAATAAATCATTTGAAAGGAAACGGAGACATCATTTCAAATTTAGTTTTGATCAGACCCTAGATAACCCTTTAAACTATTTTATGAACTACTGTTTACAGTTTAAAGTGAGAACGTGAAGCTTTTCTACGCACATACGCCAAAAGTGGCCGTTTTTCGCAATTGTGCGTAGAAAAGCTTCACGTTCTTACTTAAAACTGTAGTTCATAAATTAGTTTAAAGGGTTATCTAGGGTCTGATCAAAACCAAACTTGAAATGATGTCTCCGTTTCCTATCAAATGATTTATTTCAAATGGGGGCAGCACTGGACCCCAGAAAATTCATGTAGCCCCTTAAAAAATTACACTTTGATTGTTGTATTCTTATATTATTATTTTTTATATAAAAATAAACTTGTTTCATCAAACAGACTTGCTTGGGAAAAGTAGGAAAACATTTTGTGAACTTACCGTAGACCTCTATCAACAGATTGTAAACATTCTCGTGGCGAAACTGTTTGGCGATGTGTAATGGCGTGTAACCCTGGAAGAGATCAATTATTGGTTTTAGTTTAAATGTCACATGCAGATAATGTGGGCTAAACGTGAGAAACGGCAAAAGAAGGAAGAATAGATTTTTTTTTTACTTCTCTCATAAGTAAACGCACTCGTCCATACAGAAAGCGAAAATGATTTTTTTGTAGTAAAAAGAAGACACGAAGTTCGTAATTCTGGGCTCATGCATTTCTTTACTGGCCTAGGGCAGGAAAGTAGAATGAAAATTCATTCTTGGCCGCTGCTTAAAACAAAGATGAAAAGAAGTGTATTCAGAATGACAAGACATTGACATTGACGTTTTAGATTACCGTTCTGTTTTTACATTTGGCAAAGACATTAAGCGTTTAATTTCATCCGTTGTCATATAGCCAATTGCAACCAGTAATAACAACTGCACTCTTTGAGCGAGGTTACATATACCTACCTACCGTAGCACTTTGACAACGTGTGACTACGCCTTTCCAAACATGAAAATTTATCTCTACATAGTGAATATTGCATACTTCAGAATAGTATTGTATGACATTATTGTCAATTTACAACGAAGGCATCTTGGTAGAGTCTACTGTGTCCATTTACTTGCTACTACATTAGCAACTTTGTTCAGTTCAGTATTCTGAAAATCTTGTTTTATACTTTTTCAGCGTCGTTTTTTGTCGTAGTTGGGTTTAAGTTTTTTTACTTTTTATTATTACGTAACATATAAAACACTTTTTTAAATTGCAAATGTAATCGCTATTTAGTAACTTTAACCCTCTGCGACTGACGTGGTAGTCCCACAGACACCACGAAGTAGATAATCTTTTCCAAAATCTTTACTCTTCGAGTTTTGTTTCCCGCGTTTCTAGTACCTTCCTAATTTGCACCGCTGCAACCGTCGCTCTGGCGGCAGCGGTCGCGGAAGCCACACGTGAGCGCGTAGGTGCTGCGGTGTCCAGCAATCTACCACGTCAGTATTACCGTGAGTATCTGTCAGATTATCACATCAGTAAATTTGTTAAATTTCCATAGTGTTTCACAGACTATGATGTCACTATAATTGTTTTTGTGCTATAAGTTTTGCATTATTTTAAAAGATAAATCATATACAACATAAAAGACAAACCTTTAACTACAACAAGCAATCAGCGAATAGTTGAATGATTGGAACAAGAAGAAGGCGAAGAGTTCAGCGATAAGGACGGCGATTTGGCGGACCTTAATTTTGAACCGGAGTACAATGCGCTTTGAAGAGGATGTAATTTCATTGGAGGCAGAAGAAGAAGAGAGCGTGGGGACAAAAAGGCAAGATAACCCAAAAGATTGCACCCAATCAACTAACGTAGATGTGTTCAGAGGTAAAAATAGTTTTATTTGGAATACTGAACAGTGTCCTAGGACATCTAGAACTATATCTTATAACATTTCAACCATTTTATGTAAAAAAAAATATATTTGAACATACTAATCAGTAGAATCTATGTTTTATTTGCCCAAGTAAATGAAAACGGCAAACTAAATATAATTGTTGTGATTGTTCAAAACCTATTTGTGTGCGATGTTCGAAGCTTATTTGCGAAATTTGTCAACAAAAATTGCTACCCTTTGAGGCTGTGTAATTTAGGTCTCACCGTTAAATTTCAAGAATTTCTATTTGTGTAATTCATGTGTTGATTAGTAAACGCTTAACGAAAAAAATAATAAGAAATGTTAAAAAGATTGTTATTTTTTTTTTTAGTTTACGTTTTTGGGAAGAAGACTGAAATTTATGTTCATAGTGTGCCATATGCAATAAAGGTTGTGATTTCGCATAAGTAACTTTTATTTTGCCTTTTTTTATTTATTATATTTTATAGTTTATATATTTTACCTCAAGACAAATAAAATAGGTTTAAATGACAAATTGTAATAATTACTTTAGTGAGAAAAGGTGTCTGCTAGTCTACCACGTCAGCAGAATTGGGAAAATTATACCACGTCAGTCGCAGAGGGTTAAGTGTTAAATGACTGATTTATTATAATGGCCTTCTAAGGAGCCTTGTTTCTAGCAAGGCCATTTGGAAGAGTTCAATGAAACAATTCAATCAATATTGATTATATCTACAATAAAAAAAATTGGTTTATATGTTACGTAATAAAACAAAGTATTACTTAAATATTAGTAAGTTTCATTTATACAGTAAATAAACGAATAATAACTGTTTATTTGTTAGCGTGGCCTTCCATGGTACACCCACCTTACTCGTCCGGCAATGCCATTCTTCCCGTCCTCTGCAGTAATGTACTATTCCATTAAAATATTATCCTAGCTCGATGATATTTTGGTATATCATTGAAACATAATAGGTTGCCTCTTTTAAAAATAATACTTGTGCATTTTTTACTCTCTTACTAGTACTCTCTTACTGCGTGTTTCGTATAACAATGCTATCAGAATGCTGTTGGGTTGGGGCTGCCTCGCTTTTGTAGTGCATCGGGGATGTTTGCGCACTATCACTCTGACAGCTTTCACGCTATAATAAGCAAAAAGACAGCATCCTTGATCAACAGAGTTAGGGGTAGATAGAACAGCATCCTAAAGACAGTGGCTGATAATTTGACCTCTCCACTATAGAAGTGTCTAGTAAGAAGAGTTATCCAAATCAAATAATGTCATGTGATATAATAAATGAAATTTAATCATGTTTTAGAATTAAACAATTAACTATTTTAAATTAGTATACTTATTAGCTTCCGTATCCTCCAGAGAAATTGTTTTTTTTTTTATTTTTTTTATTTATCCCTATTGGATTGGAATCCCTACAAGCATATTTCTGGAAAATTCCCGATTCAATTACAAAGTTGCTTGAAATTTATGACTCAATGTCACTTTGGATTCTATACCTTATTCTCCAGTCCGAAAGACTTAATTTGGTTGCGTTATTGTAGTACTTATGATAAACATTTATCAATGTTTACGTCTTTTACAAAATATCTGAGTAGGTCCGTTGAATATACAATTTTGATTCAAAATAAACACGTTTTGTAATAAATAGAAATCACGTGCAAACTCGATTAGTCAGATATCAAACATCTTCTTCTAATGAAAAGAAGTAGATTTTTTATAGTGTATAACTTAATTATAGTACTCCGATATGTCGCTAGCGAATACAAAACATACTAGAATAAAATCACTTAATTATAGTGAAACTGAAAATCTACTAAACCCTCTCTATCTACAAAATACTTTAGAACTTTAATATTAGTTTCCATTCCTAAACTTCCCTTACATTATTGTACTTCAACTTTAGTAATTAGATAAGTATAATGCCTGTATGCAATCCGTAATTACTAATAGTTTTCTTTGTATTACTCTGTTGAATAATTGTTAATTTAGCTTGTAAGACACTTAAATTCCTAAAATGTTTGCGCAACCTTCAACCTGTATAAATAATGTTTAGCTTCATAGATACAACGTATTTACATTCAGTATGATCACACATCTAGATAGGAGAGGTATGGAGAACTGTAATACAGGCACTGCCTGCATCAGTCTCCAGTCATATGTCTAATTCATAACTCAACACACTATTGTGTTAAACTTGTTGCATGGGATACTCACTCAACGATACTAAATTTTAGTATATCTTTGACAGAATACAAGACCGAGGACATTTTCCAACATGCCCTAGCTGGGGATCAAATCTAGAAACTTCTAGCTTCCCACAGGGGTAGGTAGAGATTATGGACTTCCACTTGACATTAATTTCAAATCTGTCATCATTATTAAATAATAATTATGACCTATCAATGTATTCTCAATCAACATATCTAATTTTAATATCAGTATAATTGTAAGATTAAGTTTTTTGGAGAAAAAGCTGCATTTTAGTTTGTTACCGATTCTTCTCTACTTAAGCATAGGAAGCAGCAGTAAACTTAGGTAACTGTAAGTAAATGATCTGACGTCAACAACTACCTATTATGAAATCGAAAGAAAAATTGACAATTATCTAGTGATACAAATATCCAGAGATAAATAATTGAATGTATTTTTACTTTGACTTTGATTTGCTGCCTTGTTTACCTCTCACTCGTCACACTCTTTATGCCCTTCTCTGCCGTCACGTGATTCTAACCTCTTCTCTAGTACTTCTCGAGTATTTACAGTAAGTAAAACCTATAATAATAACCTATTTAAAATCATTGAGATTAGATAACATTTAGAAGTGAAAAAAAAAATTGACGAGTGCTAT